>BRXX01000395.1:0-51261 GCA_030267905.1 Triparma verrucosa
AACCCTAACCCTAACCCTAACCCTAACCCTAACCCTAACCCTAACCCTAACCCTAACCCTAACCCTAACAGCGGCAGGTCATCGATTGACTGCATCCCTTGAACTTCACGTTCACGACGCGGAGACCGGCGTTCGTGAGGAGGTTTTTGAACAAATGGTTAAAATCCTTGAAAAAATACGCTATAGCCATTAGCTGCCAAATACGCTTCGAATCATTATCTGCCCATCCTACGAGCATTGGTAGCTCAGAATCCCTTCATTAACAACAGTTCTGCTACCGTACATCAGCCGTAGGGCACAAATTTTCAAACCAATTATGAACGAATCGCCTTCGCAAACGAACTCCATCGACCAGCTTATAGATTACCTTGATTCACAGGGTGATTCAGAGGGCGCTTCAGAATCAGCAGAGATAGGTCCGTCGCCTCCTAAGGCTTCCATGTCGCGTCCTTCTTTCGTCCCTCCTCATCCCGTTGTAGACGAGCGGAAGGTTGCCTCGATAAGATCGGACCTTGAGGAGATAAGGTCTGCTATGGCCTCCATCGACGTGCAGGACGACGACGACTTTGACGACATCATGCACACAAGGAGGGCGTCTTCGGACTTCAAGGACGACTCCAACGATTACGCTCCTACCGAGGGCTACGAGCACAGTCGTCAGTACCGCTTCACACAACAGCAGCAACAGCAGCAACAGCAACAACAACAGGAATCCTCCTCGTCGTCTTCTCGCTGGCGCGGAATGAGTGCGGCGGTGGAATCTTTCGATGACGTGACGCACACTCAGACTGACAGCAGGTGGCGGGGCTTTTCCGTTGCCGGCGCTGCGTCCTTCAACCTGAGCAACGATGATGTCCCCCGTACCACCGCTTCCGCCAACGCCGCCGCTACCGCTCAGCATGTGCACTACGACCTTGACCCTTCCGAGACTCGAGGCGTTCCCCCGCAACCCCTTGATTTCGATCTTGAAGGCGAGGATGACGAAGACGCCATTGGGCTGGAGCCGGACTTCAACCAGCTTCGCTCATACCAGTCACGGATGATGCCTGCCTCCTCTCGTGGTTCTAACAAGGCGGTGCTGGAGTCTCTGCGGGCGATGCAGGATAAGGTCCGAAAGATGGAGGCAGCCAGGCAGGCATCGTTGCAGCAGGTTGCGGAGCTGAGCGAGGTGAGAGAGAAAGTTTCCAAAAAAAAACACGCACAAAAACTAACAAAACTAACAAAAACCCCCCACACCCACTCCAGCTGTCAACCCGGTCCCTCACTGAGAACGCGGGCATCCGAGAGGCCGAGGCGAGGGCCTCCACTGCGGCAAAAAATAAGCAGCGAATCCTCTACGAGCGGCTGGTCACTGAGAAGGGCGAGGTGGACGTGCGCGTTGCGAAGGTCGTTGAGCGCTGCAACAAGTCGAACCAGGAGTTGGAGGAGGCTCGCCGGGCTTGCCTAGAGGCAAGGACGAGTCGGGACGTCGCCCTCGAGGTTTTCGACAAGGCGAACTCAGAGAACGAGAAGCTCGAAGTCGAGCTCAGCAAGATCCAGGAGGAGGAGAGCAGGCTCACTTCGCTGATCTCGGAAACTCAGGTGAAGAGCTCCTCTAGAGAACGGCTCCTGAAGGACCAGCTCCAAAAGGAGAACGAGCTGCTGAACCAACGAAAGAACAAGCGGGAAGATATCGAGAACAAGATGCGGCACATCAACCGTGTGCTTGGGGTCGTCCTGAGTCTGAACCAGGAGGTGAGAAGTACAACAACATCGTTTGTAATTGTTACGCTTTATTCGGGCACGATCACCTGCAACTTTATTCTAACTTGTCGCTTCACTCCTCGGTCACTTCACTCCTCTCCGTCGCTCCGCTCCTCGTCGTCGCAGCTGGTCGAGGAGTCTTCCTCGCCGACTAAGAAGAGCCACCTCTCCCAGAGGCAGCCCCTCGCCCACAAGAACAACGGGTTCCTGGAGGGCGGTGATGCGGCCTCCGAGGCCGCCTTCAAGGCGAACGTCTCTATCGCTGCCTCGAGGCTCCTAGACCCGCACGGCAAGAAGCTCGGCCTGTCCCTCCAGAACGAGCTGCGAAGGGTCTACGACGTCCTCCTCGCCGACTTCACCTCCGATGGCAGCCAGGGCATCTACCCCTCCAACCTCTCGCCCGTCCCTCCCAGCAAGCAGATCGACTCTTACCCGAACGCCAACGCCGTGGCCGTTGAGATGGCGCAGCTCGGAATCAACAGCGTCAAGGCTGCTTCTCACCTCCCCAACCAATCCCAATCCGCACCAACGACCCCAAACCACAAAGAGGCGACCCAGAAGATCAGCCAGCAGCTCATCGAGAACGCTCTGACACCTCCCAGACCGCACTCTTCCTCTCGAAGCACCACCTCCCCCAATAGAAGCAACACTTTTGGTTCTCCTGTTGGGGCGCTGAGAGACGCCACGAGCATGATCGAGAGCGAGTTTAACCAGCTCAATTCTCAGTACGTAATTCTCCTGAATTCTGTCAAGAGCGGAGAGGAGGAGGACATCGGCGCCATGCTTAACCTCATCAGCAATATCCAAAGCAAGGGAGAGCAGCTGAACATCATGAAGCAGACCATGCAAAACAAGAACGTGCGGATGCCTGTGTTTTCCCCCGAGGTGAGAGAGGCGCTGTAGCTTTCACTTCGATCGGCGCTGTAATTCAATCGGCGCGCTGTGGTCGTCACCAGCACCCCCTTAACACACCACCCCTACACAAAAAAAACACCACAGGCCTCGAAGCGCAAGTCCGCTGCTCTCAGTATCCTCCGCGACTACCGTGAACTCTCCTCCGATTCAAACAGCGACCCTTGGAACTATTAAAATCCCAAAAAAATAATTATAGATAATCAAATCAATTTATTTTTCTAAATAATATTACACGACATGATTAAACAACGCTCTAAAATTATTCTCCTCCCTCTCCTCCGGCAGCCTCAAGCGCGGCGGCCTTGGCCTCCTCGACCTTGACCTGCCAGGCGGCGTAAGCCTCGACGTCTGCCAGAGTGGCGTTGCACCAGCTCAGCAGGGCACCAACACAACTGCTGGTCGCGAGAATGTGGTTGAAGGGGATCGAGGCCTCGTCCAAACCCTCAATGACTCCCTTGATTGCCTCGGCGGCATCGGCGGTGACTCCCGCGGGGTCGACGGCCATCTTCTCCAACAAACCCTCGGTAAGCTGGGCCTTGAGCAGGCCCCAGGACACCTTGTTGGTGAGCATATCCGTGTAGGCGGCCTTCTCGACGCCTGCGAGCATGCAGACGGCGGTCAGAGTCTTGATGGTCTCCCCCTTGGGAGGCACACTCAAGCCGCCAATGGCCAGAACGGCGTCCTTGAGCCCGGTCACAACCTCGAGGGCGGCGGCGGCCTTGAAGGAAACCTCCTTGTACGCCTTCTCGTCCTCGTTGGCCTCCTCTCCTAATGCCCCCATCTTCTCGGCAATACCCGCGACGCTGGTCTCCTTGGCAGTAGCGAGCGCTGCGGCCGCGTCGGCCTCTCCTCCTGCCATGGTCTCGAGAGTGATGATCTCCGCGTTCCAGAGCTTGAGCTCGGCGGCGGCGGAGGCCTCGGCGAGCTTGCTGGCCCAGGTCTTGGCGAAGGCCTTCTCCTCCTCGTTAAATTCCCTGCCCTGTCCGACACTGTCGAAGCCGATGATGAACTCGGAAACGACGTTGACGGGGGAGAACTTGGGAGGGGCCTCGACGACCTCGGGCTCGGCGGGCGGCGCGTCGGGGTCGACGTCCTCGGCGGCCACGGGCTCGGGGGGGGGCGGTGCGTCCTCAATTCCATTCTCGTGGAGGCACGAGTTGTAGCGCACGGGGACGGCGACGTAAGATCCGAGCTTGGGGAGGCCGAAGCACTTGACGGCGGGATCCCTGACGATGTTGGCGACGGTGACGTCCTCCGGGAAGACGGTCTTGGTCACGGTGCTCTCCTCTCCGGTCTCAGGGTCGACGACGGTCTCCTCGACCTCGGAAGAGACAAAGATGGGCCAGGTGACTCCCTCGGCCCCCTCCTCCTCTCCCTCGGGGACACCCTTCAGGATCTTTCCGTTCATGACGTCCTGGGTCGAGGAGAGGTACTGGATCTGCGAGACGCCGGCGTCGGTGGTCTCCTTCCTTCCAAGGTAAACCCCAGTGGCGTTGGTGCGGCTCTGGACGAGGGCGACAACCTTGCCGTAGAGGCTGGCGATGTCGGTGCTCTCGGCGAGGGCGTCGCTCAAGTCGCTCTCCTCCTTGTCCTTGACGGCCTTGTAGGCGGCGGACTCCCTTGCCTTCTCATCCTCAATGGCCTGGGCCTCGGCCTGCTCCTTGAGGAGCTGGGCCATTTTCTTCTCGGCCTCGAGCTTGGAGGCCTCCAACTCCTTGGCCTTGACGTAGGACAGGAGGTATGTTCCGAGATACTGCGGGTGTGGGCGGGGGATAGGGTCAGAAACGGGTCGGGGGGGGCTAAAACTGTGTCCAATGGGACACGGGGGGCAGGGACGTTTTGAGCCTGTCGGTTGGGCCCACTCCTCACCTCAACAGCGTCGTTCGGCTGCTCGACGACGAGCGATGCCATGGCACTGGTCATCGCCGGTCCCACGGTCGATTTAAGATATTCTGAATCCATCTGTTTGGATTTTGGCCAAGGGTGCTGAGTTTAGTTTCTGTTGCAAGCGTTGCTCCCAAAAACTTACCTCCCCCAGGGCAGTTTGGTTTATCGAAGACTACCCCCATTTCAAGAGTTGGAGCCGCCGTTGGTACCCCAAGCGTCAATACCTGTACAGTCACGAGCCGCACTGCGCACAGCCGAAGGATATCTCGTCGGAGAAAAGGTTAAATTGCTTTTTGCAAAATAGAGGATGGCCCCAAGCGAGGATGTTGCCGTTGTTGATGAAGAGCTCATTCAGCAGGCGCTTCACGAGGGCCAAGAGGGAGGGGCGCCGTTGAGCGTGATGGTTTCCGAGGCTACGTTGCTTCGCTTGTCGTTCAAAACGATCAAGAGTATCGCTAACTTGAGTGGTTTCGAGAAGCTAACTACGCTGTGTTTGGACAACAATGTTATAGGTGAGCGTGTGTGTGCGGGGTTCGTATTGCTTGTACTCGTAGCCCATGCTCGTAGCCCGTCCTTACGTCCCACGTTCCGCCTTTGTCCTAACAACCCATTCCATCCCACTCCTTCAGATAAAATCGCCAACATTGGGCACCTCGTCAATCTGAAGTGGCTCGACCTGAGCTTCAACAACATCAGCGTCATCGAGGGCCTCGAGAACCTCACCCAGCTCATGGACATCAGCCTTTACAACAACAAGATCTCTGAAATCCAAGGGCTCGACGCCTGCAAGGACCTGCAGTGCCTCTCCATAGGCAACAACGACGTGAAGAGCCTGGACATCTGCCACTACTTGCGCAAGTTCAAGAAGCTCCACCTCGTCAACCTCGAGGGCAACCCGGTCTGCGACGAGACGGAGTACAAAATGCAGCTCCTCGCCTTCTTGCCCAGCATCAAGTACATGGACTACGCTCTCATCCAGCCCAGCGACGTCGCCAACGCGAGGGAGCAGTACCAGGACGAGCTCCAGGAGGCGGAGGAGAACGAGGCCGTGGAGGCCGAGAAGGCGAAGCGGGACGTAACCGCTGCCGAGCTGACCACCACCCTAGAGAAGGCCAACTTGAGCGTCATCCAGACAATCTTCGACGACTTCTTCAAGGAGGACAGCGAGCACCACAAGTTGCAGCACCTCCCCACCATCAACGAGCACGTCGACACGCTGAGGAACAGCATCGACCAGCTTTCCGAGGGGCTGAAGATCACAGGGCTGCAGCTCCAGGAGTCGAAGGACTTGGAGATTACCAAGTTCGAGGACGCCCTCAACAAGCTCAGGGGGCAGGCCGCGGCCACCAGCGTGAAGCTGATCGAGGACTTCAACATGGAGAAGAAGAGGGTGCTGAACACCATCGAGATGGACGGGGCCCCGCCCCAGAACGCTACGCCCCTCCTCGCGAAGCTCGACGCGCTCTACGACAAGCTCATGGACCTTGAGATGCAGCAGGTGCAGCAGTTCGAGGAGCTCCAGGACCAGTTCTACGAGGTGAGTTGGTGGATTGAGAAGGTTGCAGTTGGGAGCATTTTTTTCTTTTCCAGCTGCGCTATTCTAACTCGTCAACGCCGTCGTCGCAGGTTTACGGCAACCTCAAGGCCCAGTGCGGAGACCTCACCACCGCCTACTTCAAGAACCTGCAGGAGGCGGAGGAGAACTACTACAGCAACGTCACCGGGCTCGCCAACGAGCTGCTCGAGAAGGCCGGCAAGGAGGACCTGCCCGAGGGCCTGCCCGAGGAGGCGAAGAACCTCCTGGTCGATCGCGACGCCCTGCTGGCGTCCATCTCCGCCAGCCACGACGTCCACGTGACGAAGGGCTTCAACGCGGAGAGCCAGATGGAGGAGAAGGAGAAGAATAGATTCAAGGAGATCATCGACAACTACACCGAGGACTCGAGCAAGAGGAACAGGAGCAGGATCATGGAGATGTTTCAGTTCGTCAAGGCGAGCAAGGAGGAGATTGAGAACATTCTGGAGGAGGACGCTGTTGAGGAGGACGAATATGACGATCTGTAGGCTTGAAGAAGAAGTCTTTTGTACAACTAACTATTATTTTTTTACGGCTCGATTATTCGATTTAGCATTTTTTTTTCGCTCGGTCGTAGATGGACTTGTTGTGAGCAATGAGGGTTGTCTCCTGGTCTCCTGGTCTCCTGGGGGGTTGTCTCCTGGTGAATTGTTTCCAGATGGTTTATATCACTCAAAAACATAAACGCTGCCTTGATCAATCTTGTACACATATAGGTACGTTGTCGACATCTTACGTGTACCAATGTTGTTATTTTCCTACTATTTTTCGTGACGCATGTCCTGGTCGCGCGCTTGAACTTCTTTTGTGTCAAGCAGACTCTTCAAACAATTTCCCCCAACTCCCTCTTGTTGTTCTAGACAAAGGAGAGAATTTTTTACGTTGTTGAAAATAAAATTGTGCCAGCGCGCTAGTGATGTTTGGGGATCGCGGGTGGTGGTAAAAGGAGAGCGGGGATGGGGTCAGGGGAGTAACAAAAGCCCCTTCCCTCCCTCTCCCTCAGTGTCGTTCCCCTTGCTTCCTTTATTTCTGCTTCCTGCCCCTTGCCCTTGCGGCAATTTTGGAGATTTCCTTATTTTTTCGCGGCCATAACGCAAAAAAAATGGTGGAGTAAAATAGTTTACTAGATCATGCATCGATCTAACCCAACAACCCATTCCCCCCGCCTCGTCTCTCCCTCCATTTCCATCCCAACCGAAACTTGTCTTCACTCGTCCCCCTGACAATCAATCTGAATCCTCAAAATTACTTCCGTGCGACGCTTTAGCCGAAGTCGAAGTTACTAACCGGCGGCCCAGTGTCCTTCACTGTGCCAGCAGCACACTTCGCCACATCGCAACTTCAGATCCCGCCGTGGTTGACCTCTTCTGACCACCTTCCAACAACTCCACCCGTCTGAAGCAACCCTTCCATATAGTCGAAGTACTATGAAGTCGACCTTGCTAGCTGCTTCTCTTATCTTTCTTCACTCCGCCAGCCTCTGCTCTTGCTCGTCAAACCTTCTGACGTACCTTGATGAGACAATTCATCGGAAGCTTCCGTCATCGGCAGCGGCGGGCATTGTCCTTCAACCAACGACATCGCCTGGAAATTGCTGGATCAAGGAGAATTGCTTCGGCAACTTCATTGAAGGCATTAACTACGGGAATGATGAAATATGCGACTTTGCTATACAAGGAATTACAGGCCCCTTGCAAATCAATCATTTTGGGATTGAAGGTTGCGGCTCAATCTGCGGCTGTGACTCTCTCAAGATTGGCGACACGAAATACTGCTCTGAGGAGCCCTCCGCAGATACTACGGTATCTAGTGGCGATGTTTTGAGCTGGCAAAGTGACTACGGTACAACACGTACCGGATTCAGCATTTGCGTCCTCCCTGTGTGCGACGTGAACTGCCCGATTGGGGAGGGATGCACATTTGATACTGTTATAGACTCCTCCACGGGGGTGACTTCTACTTTCTGTGCGCCATGCCCGGTGGGAAAGTATAACGACAAGGTTGATAAATCCATATGTGTCGAAACTCCAATAGGGACAACTACGTCATCTTCCGGAACTTCTTCGGTCAGTGATTTCATATGTGAGATTGGATATTATGGTGCTGGGGGGGAAGCTGGTTGTACATCTTGTGGCCACGGTAAGTAACACATTCTCCTTGTTCTTATTCACGCGTTTCACTCACAACGTGACCTCTTTACTAGGCGCGACAACTGACTCTACAGGCGCCACAAGCCAATCAGAATGTTACTGTTCAATTGGGTTTTTCGGAAATCCTGACCAAGGGCACCCGTGCCAATCGTGTGGCGAAGGGGGAACTTCTCGAGAGGCTGGTGCTACTTCCGTTTCGGGGTGTATTTGTGAAATTAATCATTACCTCTCGAACACTGGCTGCTTGTCGTGTGGTGAAGGAGGCACTACTGATGAGGCTGGGGCTACATCTCTTTCGGCTTGTCACTGTTCAAAGGACTCGTATCTCTCAACAACTTCGTGCAATTCCTGCGGAGGAATGGGGACGACCGACGCTTCGGGGGCACTTTCTCCCGCCCAGTGCATCTGTGCTGAGAACCACTTCTTGACAAACGAAGGCTGTCGTTCCTGTCATCCTGGAACGCATCTCCCCTTCGTGGGGTCTACGTCTGCTTCTGACTGTGAATTTTGCGGTCCTTCGTTTTATTCGCCAGGAGGAGGACTGCCATGTCGCACCTGTCCATCAGCGGCCTCTTCTAACTTCTCCGGGGAAAAGACTTGCATATACACTGTTCTAAGCTACACCACTTTGGTTTCTTCTTTAAACGCCGCTAGCACTGGTGATACAATAAATATAACTACAACAGATGAAATTATCGCGCTTCAGACAATCGACTTGAGTATTCCTGACCTCCTCTTGACCTCCTCTGTTTCTAACGGTGGAGTTCTTGACGGCCAAAATGCACGACAGGTGGTCTTTATTGAACACGTTGAAGAATTTCCTGTGAAAATCGAGCACATGACTATAAAGAACGGAAATGTTACAAAAAATGGTGGGGGTGGGGGCGTCTACATCGGTTGGGGCAAAGCAATATTGGAGTACTGCCTCATTAAAGATAACAAAGCCGGCTTCGGAGCAGGCATTTATCTACAGACTGGTGCAACCCTTACTCTAATTTCCTCAGTTCTTGAAGACAATCAACTTCTCCATTCCATAGGACGCGGTTCAGCCATCTACATCGTCGCCGGAGGGGAAATCGATATTGTAACAACCAAGATGACGAGGAACAAGTTCCTAGTTGGTGGCGAGCTCGAAGGAGTTGAGGATATTTACGTTGAGTCCTTCGTCACTATGCGGATATCAGGACAACCCCACTTCGATTCTTACGCAGATGATGACACGAGCTACGAGCGAATTTATGTGGAAAGTGGAGCTTCTGTTACCAAGGGCTGCCCTAGGGGGTACTACGGCAAGGTTTTCGTAGAGACAGCCACTGAAGGGGCTGCAGTAGCCGGCTATCTGCCACTTTATACAGCGTCAACGTTCCCTTTCGCGACGGATTGCGATCCATCCTCAGGAGGGACGCAGTCTTGTTGTGTCCCTTGCAAGGATGGGACGATAAGTCTGTTTGGAAGCGACCTGGCTTGCACTCACTGCCCAGCTGGCACTCACTCCAATGCTGACCACACTGAATGCGTACCCTGCGATCGCGCAAGTGCATCGCTTGGCGGCGAAATGACGTGCCATCTCTGCAGCGATGAAGGTCTTTTCGCGGTCCAGCACGGCTCGACTGTTTGTTCCGTTGCGAAACCGGGATACAAGAACAACAATGACCACGCTGGCGAAGAGATCTGCCCAACTGGCACAAAATCTTCTGAAAGTGGGGGGAGCTGCGATTTATGCTCTGGCGAGGGACAATATGGCGATGAACCCGGTTTATCGGTGTGTAAAACTGCACCGGCTGGAATGAAACCGACCTCAGACCGCAAAGGTCTTGAAATTTGCCCAGCAGGCAAGTACTCAGTGGGTGGTGTTGACGATTGCACTGACTGCAAAAATGGTGAAAGGAGCCAAGACGGGTCCGCTGGCTGTAGGACCTGCACTAAGTGCGGACCAGGAAAATTCGAGATCGGGGAGTGCTCTGGAGAATCGGAGACCCAATGCGGCACTTGTCCTGCTGGCAGATTCTCTTCAACAGGGGGCGTGGGAATTGAGGAATGCGAAAAATGTGACGATGGCTTTTACAGCTCAAATTCGGCGTCCTCGACCTGCTTTGCCTGTGATCCAGGAAAGTTCACTAACAAGGAGCAGACATTGTGTGACTCCTGTCCAGCGGGCACGTTTTCAGGGGTTGCTGCATCATCTTGCACTTTGTGCGAGAAGGGAAAGTACTCCGAACATGGAAATAGTGACGAGTGCAAGTTCTGCAACGTCGACAACATGCTCATCGGTTCCAGCACCCTTAGAAACGGCACCACTTCGTCAAGTGGTTGTATTTGCCCCGCCGGCGACTACGTTGAAGTAAAGGAAAATATTTGTCAGAACGTACCAGAGGGCGTCAGCACTTTCATTGAAGCCATGACGGTGAAAAACTTGTACGTCATGGAAGGATATTGGAGGACTAACGCCTCGAGCTCCACAGTAATTCCGTGCTTGGCGAACGAGCACTGCGTTGGCGGTTCGGATCCAGCAAAATTGTGCAAGGAGGGACACGAAGGACCACTATGCGCTGTTTGCGCAAAGGGCTACGCCAGCACCGGAAGTGGCATGTTTCTCCAATGCTCGAGTTGCGAGGATGGAAACGCTGCTGTAACGATTGCAGTTATGTTCACTTTGTCCTTTGTTGCTGTAGCTTTGATGGTTGGGCTTGCATGCTGCTTATCGAAGAGGAGTTCCAAGGAAGATGAGAAAGACAAGCTCTCCAATAATGACAGCCTCTCTTTTTCCTCTTCTTCGAACGCAAAGGCTACTAAGAACTTCTCGAAAATGGATACTTTCATGACGTTTTACTCTTCAGCTCGTCCCTACGGAAAGATCTTGCTCTCATATTTCCAGATTGTCGGAGGTTTAAGTTTCAACTTTGACCTAAGCTTTCCTCCGATGTTCACGACTCTCATGAACTTCGTGACTGCGATTGTCAACGTCGAGTTCCTCAACATGATGCCATTGGGGTGCATAATGAACAGCAACTTCCACCATAAGCTTCTAGTTTATACGCTAGCCCCATTCTTAATTGGCGTTGTCATGATGGTCGCTTACAGGATCCTGAAAGGTCAAGAAAAGGTCGAAGCAAGCAACACGCTCTTTGGCTGGTTCTTGTTCATAACATTTTTGATATTGCCCAGCGTCAGCATGAAAATCTTGAGCACGTTCGCTTGCCGCGAATTCGACCACGGTTATGGGAGCTTCTTGAAGGCGGATTACAGCGTCAGCTGCGACTCGGATGAGCATAGGTTCTACGAGAACTACGCGATAGTGTGTATTTTTGTCTATCCTATCGGTATTCCTATAATGTACGCTTGGCAACTTTGGAAGGACAGGAACCTTCTTGACCCAGGCCAGGCACGGTTGGAAGCGCTGTATGGAGTGGACGAAGCTTTGAAAATGTCGCTTGAGGAGAGAGAAAAGCTCGAGGAGGATCACCTGCACATCAAGTCGCTGTCTTTCCTGTACGAGTCTTACGAGCCGAAGTACTTTTGGTTTGAGGTGTTAGATACTGTGAGGAAGCAGATGTTGACAGGGGGGCTGGTCGTCCTAGGATCCGGATCTCTGAGCCAAATCGTCGTAAGCATGCTCATTTGCTTGGCATCAATGAGAATCTTCGCCGGCTGCGAGCCATACATTAAGTACAAGGTCGACCTTTTCTGCGAAATGAGCCAATGGCAGATTCTGTTCGTGATGTTCGCAGCGTTGTTGATCAGGGTTGCCGAGATGAGCACGAATTTTGAAGTCAAGAACAAGAAGACGTTCGATGTACTTCTGCTACTGACGCAGGCCTTGGCGCCAGTGGTCATGGTCATAATGGCCTTCATGAAGGGGAAAGATATTGCGTCAAAGGTCGTGAAAAATTTAAGAGAGTCATCTTCGGTCAAGTCAAACTTAAAGGATAATGATGAGATCATGAGAACGCCCTCCGGGCACATCATAGACGAGGTTGGAATACAATTGACTACAGTCCAGGACCAGCCAGTAACCCTCGGGACTGGATTTCAGGGCAGGGGCAGCCAGTTTGAGACCATGAACCCGGGACTAGGCAAAGTAGGAGGGGGGGGGGCAGGGGGGGAAAGGGGTGGTGGGGAGCGGGGGGTAGGGGAGTTACAGTAAGAGGGGGGTCACAATTAAATACGAACAAAAAGGTTCTTTTGTACAACTAACGGCTCGATTATTCGATTTTGCTTCTCGCTCAGTCATAGATGGACTTGTACTCGCTGGTTTCATAAGAGGAAGTTTCGTATTCGCCACACTGGTACCCCCCTTCTCCACCGAACTTCACCTCCTCGTCTTCCTTCTCTTCCGCCTTGTTGTTGCTCAGGCCGAGCTCCTCCATCCTCCTCTCCTGCTCGTTGATTATGATCTGCCTCCTAACCATCTCCTGGTCCGGGTCGATGACGTTGTCGCCATCGTGATCCCGCGCTTCGGCGAGCTTCCCGGCGATCCTGGCGGCCTGCTTCTCCTGCCTGTTCTTCGCGTCGGCCTGGCGCTGACCTTGGACGTGCTTGTACTTTTCCTCGTGCTCACGCTGCAGGGCGATCTGGTCAGCGACCATCAAATCGTCCCGGTTGGAGGAGGATGCGCGGCTCTGGTGATTTCCCGTCTTGCGGCCGTGGGGGTTGCTCACGCCGGGGAACAGCAGCGAGTCGGAGTCGCCGTACTGGTCGTCGTTGCTGTTGCTGTGATTGCGTGTTGGGGTGTTGGTTTGGTTTGGTTTGGTTTGGTTTGGTTTGGTTTGTTTGGTCTCTCATCCCTCGGCTCACCTCATCTCCAAAGGCCTGTAATTCTGCGACTTGGCGGGCTGCTGCTTTCCGCGAAAATCCAGCAGCTGCGTCTGAGGAGGCCTGTCAGGGAAATCAGACATGGTCGAAGTGTGCAGGGGAACTCCAGTGGCGATCATAGGAGTCACGACCTCGGCACCTTTCGAGGTCAGGATGCCGTAGTCGTTCACTTGCCCGATCCCGTAGTCGTTCCCGGGTGTTGACACCGGCGGGGCGGAGGGCTGATCGAGAGGAGCAGCAGTGAGGGGAAGGGCCCTGGCGACCTGGGCATTGGGAACCCTAGATTTCTCCTCATTTATGCGGCTTCGGATCGTGGAGAGGTCGAGGAGGGGTTCTTCGAGCGATTCAGCCGTCGAAAACTTCTTCTGGGCGGCGCCATCGCGCGACATAGTGGCCATTGGTGGAGGTTGGTTGAAAGATTGGTTTGGTCTTGAGTTCCTTTTTTAGTATTGGGTGTTTTATAGATCCTACGCGACGTTAAACGCTGTTTTCTGAAAGTTTTTAGTAGTATATCGTTGATGCGAAGAGTGAGGATCTTTTGATCGCTGGTATTGAGCGTTGTGTGGGGTAAGAACGACGATCTTGTGAATTGCAAAAAGCAGCCTTCATTCCTGGGTGCTTGGCTTCTCAATTTATGAAATTACGCATATTAAGCATTTGCAGCGATTTTGTGCTCACGGGATCACACAGTTGTTCAATCGAGTAACAAGTTGTGGTGTAGTGTCGTTATATAATAATTGAGAATAAGGCCCTTGTGTCCAAAAGCCCTCCGACTCTCCTCTGCACTTTATCCTAACTTATCTTCAGTGCTTGACGTTCACACACACACGATGGACGGACTCATCGACCTCACGTCGCCCACTTCTGAAAAGGGTGGTCCATCTCCCAAGCGAGGTCTGGACTTTGAATCTAATTTGGCTCCAACTAAGGCTCCAACTAATAACACTTTTGACGAGGAGGAGGACTTGGAGGAGGACTTGGAGGAGGACTTTTCAAACGTCGATGAAGATAACGACTATGGTGACTATGGCGTCGATAATGACAATAGTGATGACAATAGTGACGACAATAGTGACGATAACGATGATAACGACGATGATAACGACGATGATAACGACGAGGTCAACGTCAAATCCCCTTCCCACAGTAACAACAACAAAAACAACAACAGCAACAATAGCACAAACAACAACAAAAACAACACTTCCCTCAATAGTAGCATCTTCAGCGACGACGATGACATCTTGACGAAGCCCTCTTACTTGACGTCTGCAAACATCAACTCCAAGGCAGATTTGAAGGCCAAGAAGAAGACAGAGAAGGTGAGAGAAGCAGAAGAAGCTATTTTTACTTCTTCAAAACTAAACTAAACTAAACTAAACCGTCTCGTCTCTTGATCTCGCTATTAAGCGCGCCCGCCAGGAACACGAGAAGCAGCAGAAGCAGAACAAAAAGCTGCAGCTCGCCCAGGAGGCCGGGAGGTTCGCCGAGAAGGAGATCACGTGCCTCATCGAGGAGGACCTGGTGAAGAGCGACTGCGGGAACAAAATTGTTGAGAGTCTGAAGGGACAGGAGGTTCCCTTCAACGTCTGCATTCAGGCGAATGACATTAAGGGATCGATACGGTGGTTCCAGCGGTCCTACACCCTAGGGGGTGCGACGCACCTGGAGGAGCACGGCAACGTTGAGGCTCCGGTGATGTCTGTCGTGTTTTGGAAGCCTGAGAAGTTCCTTCACTTGCTGAGGAAGGATAATTTGAGCGACAGCGATCTGCCGCATCTGAGGGAGTGGGTGAAGAAGGTCAGGAGGGAGAAGAAGATGAATGAGATGCAGAGCCAGAGGATAGTGGTGGTCCTGTTGGACGCTGTAGGCGAAGTGAATAGAAAGTGGCAGGGGCGACAGGTGAGAAAAAGAAAGAAAGAGGACTGCACTCGGTACGCAGGATCTAACCCTCAACCTTAAACCTTATTAAATTTATTGTTGTCTAGAACGCTCGCCGGCAGAGCGGCGGGGCGCCCACGACGGAGGAAGAACTGCAAGACGCGATAGTTTGGATGCTGATAGAAGAGAAGATCGAGGTGACTCTCTGCAGAAACATGGAAGAGGTGAGTGCACGAACTGTGGATATATATATATATATATGTGTGTGTGTGTTGGTTTGCTACATGATTGCAGCGACCTCAGTCAAGCGCACATTCTCATCTGCGGAATCGTCGTCGTGTTCTTCCCTTCTTTCGCAGGTTGTGGAGTTCATGACCGACATGACGGGGCGCCTATGCAAGCTGCCTTACATGGACGATGTTTCCGAGCTGGACTGTTTCAAGATACTGAAGAAGGGCGGCGGCAAGGACAGCCAGGATGAGGCCTGGTATAGAATGATATCGCAGGTCCAGGTGAGGGCGTCGAAGTAACGCTTCGATTTCGCAGCGCAATTCTAACTCATCGCTCCGCTGACTGCCTCTCGCAGGGGATATCTGAAGCCAAGGCGTCTGCCCTCGTAGAACGCTATCCAACGATGAATAGCCTCTACGAGGCGTACGAAAAATGCAAGGATGAGGACGACAAGGTTCGCCTGCTCGAGGACAGTTTCGGGACGAAAAAATTAAACACAAAGTTGAGCAGTGTAATGTACAGGATAATGACGGGAGACGATGGATTGGAGTTGTTGTAATATTCAAGAGAGAGAAGAAGCATTAACTTTTTTTGTATTTTAGCTCGAATTTTCATTTTTACATGATTACCAACATGTCGTTCCTAATGCGCCATTTGAGTTCGCCGTCTTGTCCTGTGCCACTGGAGCAGATCACGTACGTCTGAGAGAACGCCTTCTCCCTCCCCAGGGCCTTGAAGGAACCGGCGACTAAGACCGTCGCGTCCAGCATGTTCCCGGAGGGTCGCGCGGTATTGATTCTCTGGGCCACGCACGAGATTATCTGAAAAACAGCATTGGAGGAGCCGAGGATTTGCTCCAGCTGCTTTCCAATCTCCTGCTCCGTACTGGCGAAGGAATGGGCCTGCCCCACGGAAATGCTCTTGCAGTTCTGACTTTCGCGAGTGTAGATTCTTTTGGCGGCCTCGTTGTACATGTTGAGGATGGAGGTGGAGGCGGAGGCGGAGGTGGAGGTGGAGGTGGAGGTGGAGGTGGAGGTGGAGGTGGAGGTGGAGGTGGAGGTGGAGGTGGAGGCGGGCGGTTGGCTGAGCTGCGCTGTGCGCAGGTCGCTGTGAGGAGCGATTGTGAAGTGAGGAGTGAAGCGAAGCGAAGAGTTAATAAAACAAGAAGTCGAGATTTTGTTTCGTCGATTGTGCGTGCTGTGCGTTTGTCGAAAATCGTCGACACAAAAGCTCTCCCACCTGTATATGAACTCGCAGACGCTTCGCGCCCCGGTGTTGATGGTGGACTGAACGTCGGCCCCAACTTTAGATTTGATAGAGATAATATCATTCAGGTTGAGCGGAGGGGTGGAGGGGGTTGGGGTTGGAATCGGGGTTGGAACAGGAGCAGACACTGGGGCGAATAGGTCAGCCGGGTTGAGCAGCGAAGACGGGGGTGTCAGGCCGGAATGTGTAGGGTTGTTGTTTGTGTTGTTGGTGTTGATGGTGTTGTTTGTGTTGTTGGTGTTGTTGGCGGAAAGGAGACCAGGCGGGAGGCCAAGCTTGAGGCCAGGAGGGGGGGCAAGGCCAGGAGGGGGAGGCACGTTGAGGTTGAGGCCGGGAGGGGGGGCAAGCGACTGAGACTTGAATTTCGGAGAAGGGATGGAGCCGTCCTCGTGCTTCACAGGTGCGTCTGGAGTTACGGCAAGTGACGACGGGGAGAGCAAAGGAGGGCCAGATTCCTTCGCGTCCATGGCCTCTTTCGCCTTCCGCGCCTCCTCTTTCCGCTTCTTCTTCCTGGTCTTAAACAGCTCCAACACGCGGTCCCTGTCCGCGACAGCCAGCCGCAAAGTCTGCGACTCGACGATCGGAAGCCGCCACAACACCTTCTTCTGCTTAGACAAGCGGGGCGGCAAGTTCACGTTGTTTATCTGAAACTCGTCTACGGGGTCAGCCACGCCCTCGCGGAAAATCTGCACTTTCCACTGAAGTTGGCCGCTTTCATCCTTCGAAACGGGCATGTCCGGCCCGATGCTGTGACGATCGATGCTCATATTTATTGTTATGGTGCTGATGTTGGTGACTGCTTTGAGATGGCTGAAGCAGAAGCAGTAAATTTAGCGGTAGGTATCAAATCAATGCGAACTGCGGATTGTTGAATAAGTTTTTAACTTTTGAATTATTCCAGGATTTGGGAAAATCAAATCTTTTAAAAACAATCTCACGCCCAATTTTTGTCATATTCTTCGCTTTGAGACGTCTAAGAGGAATAATTTGCCATTCAAAAGTACAAAAAGGGATTTAATTTGGATCTCAAAAAGTGATCAAAATAAGTTCTAAATTGGCCCAAAAGTGTTCTCATGGCTACTTGAATATGCTTAGTATTGCAAATATGGAACTTATTATGTCTATGTCACTTTTTATAGTGGAAATAAATGTTTCAAAAAGGCCAAGAAGTACTTTTCAAGAGAAGCCGAATACAAGTGTTTGTGATTGAAAGACCTAAAGGTGAATAATATGTGCAAAATTGACCACTAAAATACCTTATTCCTGAGATAAATTTCCCTGGGAAACCGCATCAAATTAGAATCCATTTTTCTGCCGCTGTGAGCGTCCGATAATAGATATTATAACAAAACCCGACCCAAATCAGTAATATAATACCCCCCCACCCCCCTACCCGTCTACATCAGATAGATATTATACAAAACCCGACCCAAATCAGTAACATAATACCCCCCCACCCCCCCTACCTGTCTACATCAGATGTATATCACAGAATCGAACGAAATCATCAAAACCTGTTTAAAGATGAACGCATCTGGGATTAATCAGGGGACGAGTGGTAATATTAGTTTGCGAGTGGACGGAGGATTCTTAATTACCCCGTCTGGGCTACCATATGAAAAACTGACCAGTGATTCAATTGTCTTTGTTGATCTGTCTGAGAAAGAGTCTGGTTATCGGGGAAATTACTTACCTTCGTCTGAATGGAGAATGCATCGCGATATTTACCTGAATTTTTCAGACGCCCAATCAGTGGTACATACACATTCGCGATATGCGACGGGCTTAGCTTGTACCGGGAAGGGTATTCCTGCCTTCCACTACATGGTCGGAGTAGCTGGTGGCAACACGATACCATGTGCAAAGTACGGTACGTTTGGAAGTCAAGAATTATCTGATAATATTGTAGACGCTCTCTCAGCAAATGCTACTACGGCTTGTCTGATGGAAAATCACGGAACAATTGTTTATGGGTGCAATCTACAGAAAGCTTTGTCGGTTGCAAAAGAAGTTGAAAATTTAGCTCACCAGTACAATATAGCTATATCCTTCGGCGAACCTAAGATATTGTCCGATTCAGAAATGAGAATTATCTTGGCAAAGTTCAAAACTTATGGCAAACAGACAGATGAAATAAAATGTATGTGCTCGTTTGACCAAGAGCATGCGATAGTTCCTCCTCTAAAGCGCTAAAAGTGAGAGTAAAAAAATAAATAGCTTTTCGTTTCCAACATTATTAGTCATTCCATTCACTCATACGCCCAGCTCACCATCCAGCCAGGCCTCGTCATCGTCACCACCTCCATCATTGTCCCCGCTCGCCCCTACCTCACTCCCCCCCCCTTCTACCTCCTTCACATTTGCATCCGAATCACCATTCACCTTCACTACAGCTTCAGCATCACCCCTGCCCTCACCCCCACCCTCACCCCCACCCTCACCCCCACCCTCATCCCCACTCTCATCCCCACTCTCATCCCCACTCTCATCCCCACTCTCATTCTCACCCCCACCCCCACCCCCAACCTCAACCTCAACCTCAACTCCATCGACGTCTTCGAAGTACTTCAAATACTCAGGCCCCAAGCAGATTCTCTCTAACAAAGGCAACTGCTCCAATTCCTTCTCTAGTGCATCCAGATCGATCCCCTCCTGTATACGCCCTCCACCGCCACCGAAATCGTTATCGCCAACCCGGTCCCTGGCTAGAACAGTTTCGTACTCCCCTCCGCCCTGTTTCAGCGACGCATAGTACACTTGTTCAGCGAGGGCTTCGTCGTCCTCATCGTCTTCGTCGTCCTCCTCAACCCTCCCGCCTCCGCCTTCCGCCTCTTCCCCTCTCAGTGGCTGAGGCGGTATCAGCATTCCCTTCCCTCCCGACCCCCCAACGTTCCCAACACTTCCCTCTCCCTCCTCCTCCCCCCTTCCTCTCCCCCTACCCCTTCCTCTTCCGCCTCTTCGCTTGTCGGTGTAGGCCTTCTGCGTTCGTCCCATCCTATGTATAAAATAAAATATTGTGTGTCACCAATCGCCAATAAATCCTTCTTTATTATTTTTACTCAAATGCGACCGTAGAGCCCAACATCAATTGATCACTTTATCACCCTTCCAGCATATCGACCAAAATTCGCTAATTCTACTCTCCGTGAATCATGGAGGCGCTCGCGAACTATTCAGACTCCGATGACGACCAATCTCCCGCGGTAACCAAAAGTGGCCTTGTCACGACTTCGGGAATCCGCAAAATGCAAGCCGCTCCGGCACCCTCCATTTTATCGCAGAGAAAAAAGGTCTCAGCTGTGTCAAATTCACAGGCCCTGGCGCTGATAGGCAGCAGCGTGACCTCCCACGGCTTGGTCAATAGGGAGAAGGTGCGTAAAAACAAACACTACTAACTACTACTGCCTCCCTCTACCATATCATATTCTCTCACCCTCCTTCACACCCTCCTTCACACCCTACCCTCCCCATCCGCACTCCGCTCCGCCTCAGTACCGAACAAAGACCGCCCAAGAAATGCAAACGGTCGGCCCGGCCCCTCCGAAGAACGACACCATGTTCAACCAGACTGCTTGGAACAAGGGCCTGGTCGGTGCCGCTGGGGTGATGGAGAAGGTGAGCGAGACTCAGCTCCTCGCTGGGAACACGTTTATTCTGTTCAGTATGAGGCCACTATCATCGCTTCATGATTCTAACTACTTCGCTTCATGATTCTCACCACTACGCTTCGCTTCACTTCTCTCAATCGCATCACTCCTCAACCACCAGGTTGCCTTCGACGACGCCGCCTTCAATGCCAATTATGATAGTTACAACGCTACCGGGACGGCAGATGCCGTGGATAGCACCGAGCGAATTTCCGTGAACCTCCCTTCAGGCTCGGTAGGCGGAAATAGGCAGCAGTTGCAGAGGCCGGACCGAATGAACAAGAAGCACGAATTCGCGCAGGACTCGTCCGCCCCTGCCAAGAAGAGGAAGAAGCGTAAGCACAATTACGCTGACGACGCGAATCTGGACCTGGGCGGCGACGATGGTCAGTTCGGAATTTGGGGCAAGCCGACGAAGCAGGAGCTCGATTTGATGGAAGACAGCATCACGGATGCTGCCAAGGGAGAGCTCAACGAGCACCAGCTACAAACTCGCGAGGAGGTGAGAAGCCCCTTTCCTTTGGCCAGCGATCCCCTTTATTACCCCCCCCCCCCCCCCCTCCCTCCCTCACAGATCGAAGAGAAAGCAAAACTCAAGGCGGGCGCCAAGGAGGACGCCGATGAAACAGCTTTCGACAAGATGGTCGAGCGAAAGGTAAGAAATGCGTCAATTTCGTTTCTACACCACTGCAACTGAAACACAATACAATTCTAACGCGTCGCTTCGCTCCTCAACCCCTTCACTCCTCACCCCCCCCCTCTAACTCGTCAGATGGCCCACCTGTTGCCACCCCGTCTCGAGGCCGGCGCCACTGCCAAAACTGCCACCACCAAGTTCCACGGCAAGGAAATGTACGACTACCAGGGGCGTTCTTGGATGGCCCCTCCCTCTGGCGTTCACGCCTCGGACGATCACCAATGCTACATCCCGAAGAAGTGCGTCCACACTTTCAACAACGCGCACAGTAAGGGCGTGCACGCCATTCGCTTCTTCCCCAAGACAGGCCATCTGCTCCTCTCCGCCGGTCTTGACGGCATCGTGAAGATTTGGAACGTTGCGACCCGTAAGCTCATGAGAGTGTACGATGGCCACACCGCCGCCGTCAGGGACATTTGCTTCAACAACGACGGAACTAAGTTCCTAACGTGCTCTTACGACCGCTGGATCAGGCTCTGGGACACGGAAACCGGAGAAGTTCTCCAAACTTTCACATCCCGCCGTGTCCCCTACTGTGTGAAGTTCTACCCCAACGACAACAACTTCTTCGTCGTAGGCCAGTCGGACAACAAGGTACTCACGTTCGACTGCACCACGGGCGAGATCACACAGGAATACAACCACCACCTCGCGGCCGTCAACTCGGTTACGTTCGTTGAGGAGGGCAAGAAGATGGTCACGACCTCGGACGACAAGAAGGTGCTCATTTGGGAGTGGGACATTGGAGTCCCCATCAAGTACATTGCTGAGCCGGACATGCACTCCATGCCCGCCGTCACCGCTCACCCGAAGTCAGACTTTATGGTGTGCCAGTCTCTCGACAACGAGATCAAGGTCTACGGCTCCACCGACCGCTTCCAATTCCAGCGAAAGAAGAACTTTAAGGGTCACCAGGTAAGAGTTCATTCAGTATGATGAGGCCAGGCCACAGTCACCGCAGAAAATAATTTCTAATTCGTCGCTTCGTTCCGCTCCACCCCGCTCCGCTCCCCTCCTCGGCTCGCAGGTCGCAGGCTTTGCGTGTGAGATGGCCTTCTCCCCCTCCGGAAAGTTCCTCGTCAGTGGCGACGGTAACGGCAAGCTATTCTTCTGGGACTGGAACACTACCAAGAGCTACGCCCGTTTCAACGCACACACGAGAGGACCCACAATGAGCTGCGAATGGTCGCCCGTGGACCCCTCTCTCGTCGCCACCTGCGGTTGGGACGGATGCATCAAGTTTTGGAGCAACACCAAATAACCCTAACCCCAATTATAAAAGTGAATTCCTTACGTAGTATTCGAAATTTAAAAACATCTACAAATTCGTTTACCACCCCCTTCCTCGATTCTTTGATCAATTAATGCTCCCCCATGGCAACCAGCGCCCACACCACAAACTCCTGTTCCGACAAATATCCGTCCATGTTCAGGTCGATGGCGTCAGCGATGTGCCGGATGTCCTGCTCCTCCTTCATTGCGAATTCGTTCTTGCACATCGTTCGAAACTCCTTCGGAGACAGGAAACCGTCAAAGTCAATATCGTACTTGCGGAATGTAGAAAGATGACGAGCCCTCCTGACCTTGGCCAGACGCTTGCGAGTATCCTTGTCGAACAACAAATCGTAGCAGACGCAGACGAAGTCCTTGTAGGCTACGACGGACTTTTCGCTCGTGATGTTCTGGTGCAGCACCGTTCTGAAGTCCTTTAGAGTCACTCCGTCGCTGCCGTCTCCCGCAGTTCCCTCGAATTCTTCCCTGAAGAAAACACCGAGCGCCGCAAGATTCGTCGCCACACTTCGTTCAAACTGAACCGTCATCGCACCGTCGGCGTCAGGGACCAAGCTGCTGATCATCTGCGACGAGCGGATCGAGCCGAGGAGAGAAGCGATGAGTTAGAATAATATAGCAGTGAGCATGGCAGCCTCTCGCTTCTCACCTGGACAGAAGTCTCTTCGGTGAAATGGAGCCACCCCCTCTCGCACTTCGCCGCCTGGGCCTTGGTCATCTTGTTCAAGCAGTCAAACATGCGCAGCAAACTCGCGTAACTGAGGCACTTGTGGTCAGTAAAGCGCTCAGCGATGCCATCGCCTGCCCCCCAGTCGTCGCTCTTGAGAGTGAAGTTGTCGTGGTTTACGTAGCACCGAGAGTCCGTCAGATGGATCAGCATGCCCGTGTGCTCAAAGCCGAAGTAGGACGGCATCAAGTGAGGCACGAAGTCCTTGTCGTTAACGCACCGGAAAAAGTTGGGTATTTTCTCATTGAAGTCCCTCTGGAATGCCGCATCGCCAATGGCGTACGCGCCGTACGTGTAGCCGACGATCTTCTTACGCAAGGCGGGCACAGCTTCCCAAACCCCCTTGGCGAAGACAGTCGCGAGAGCTCCTCCCAAACTGTGCCCGCAGATGTAAAGCTTTTCGTATTTGTTGTCCTCGTCGTAATTGAACTCGAAAATGCTGCGAATTACCGGCAAGACGGATTTCGAGAGGCGGTTCCAGCTCTTAGCCATCTCACTATGAACCTTTCCCTTTCCATCCTTGCACGTCGGATCCTTGGCCTTGAACGGATGAAGGCCAGCGAAAGACTTCCCAACATCGGAGAAGTTCCCCTTCTCCGTTCCCCTGAAGGAAACAATGACACTTCGCGTATTTTTGTCGACCAGCACCATTGCCTGCTCGTCACTTTTGGCATCATTGAAGACGCCGTTCGTAAACTTGGCCTTGCCCATCTGCAGATCGAATTCGGGGTCGAGCGTTTCAGTATCAAAGGGGGAATCTTTCAACACCCCGGTTCTCGTGAGGTCTCCGATCCAGTACCGAAGGGGCACGCTCATCCTGCGACGAGTTAGAATGCTGTTAGAAGTCTGTAGCAGTGATTGTGGACGAGAAGAAAAATCCGAGCTCCTCACCTCTCGGGTTCGTACGTTTGCCCTTGCCCCTCCTGTTTCGAAGCCCAATTAGCCTTGGCGAAGTAAACGAGATTGCTGAGTTGGCACATTCGCACCGCGTCACCCATGTCGAAGGCAGTTTTCAGCGCCTTGCACTCCGGAGTCCCGAATCCCGCACCCCTGTTGAGGCTATCGATGTCGCCCTTCCCGACGATCTTGCTCCTCGCTTTTTCATCTGAGCTTAAGGTCTCCTTCAGCACGTCGTTGGTGCGCTGGAACTTGAACTTGGCCACCCCCTCGCCACCGCTCAGTGGAATGGAACAGTCTTCGCCCTTGACACCCACCGATACATCGACAGTCGCCTCCCCCAACAAGTCGTCTCGGAAAAACATCCCATTCCCCTGTCCGTCGCTGTCCAACACGCGTAGATGGAGCTCGAGGGCACCAATACTCTTGTCGCACCTTAGTTCACCGCTCCACCTGTGTAGCCAGCTGGGACTAAGTGTGTTCTTGGCAACTGGCGTCTGGGACATGGCGCCCTTGAAGTCGAGGGCGGCCCTTTTGACTTTTTCATCAAAAGAGGTCCCGGCCTCTCCGACAACGAATATCACGTAGGGGTCCGATATTCCGGAACCAAACCCGTCTGTGTTCTCGAGGCCCTCGCACGACACGTCATAGACACACAGAAGATCGAGGTTTTTCGCGACAACCTCCCTGAACAGATCCGGCGAAACTCCTGCGTCGAGAGAATGCGACGCGCGACGAGTTAGAATGAAGAAGTGGTGATGATGAGTCGCCTAATGATGTGTAACACAGTATTGAACAAAGTCGTCAATTCTCACCTTCCTCCAGAGGGTCGTCCGGAAGCTCAAATTTAGGAGATATGGATTCCCAAACCTCTTCCGTGACAACATGCTTCGCTAACTTGCATGCAATCTCCCAAGTGACGAGTCTTTGAGCCTTGAGATCTGGAAGGAGCTGCACCTGGTGGCGATCATGCGCCCACGCTTTCTTCTTCTTGGGCCTGGCTTTGGGCTTGGCAGTCGGCGGTTGCGTTGTTGGTTCATTTATCGCCCTCGCCCTCGCCGTTGTCGTTGGCTTTCTGGACGTAGAAGAAGATGTCACCGTCCTCTTCGGGCTAGTTGCGCCTTGTGAGGACATGGGGGATCGGGTGGCGGACTTGGTTCGGGATGCTGTTCCGGTGGAGGAACCGCCGTACAGCCTATTCGTGACACTCGAAGCTGTAGAAGTCATCGCCCCCTTGCGTTGACTTTCCCTGGCCTTCTGCTCAGCCTCCTTAATACTGGCCCGCCTGGTGCTCACGCTGGCTCGCCGTGTCGTCTTGCCCGCCACTTTGCCCTTCCTCAGAGAGGAGGATGGAGGAGGAGGCGTCGGTGGTTCTGGCAAAGGCCAGCACGCGGGCCTTTCCCACGATGCTGAATTTAATTAGCATAGGATATGTATTGCGTTAGAAATCTTGGTGCGCACGATATGCGAGGAGCTGGTCGTTCTCACCTTCCTGTGTAATGTTGTTCATGTAGTACACTTTTCCTGTCGTTGGGTCTGTGCACTCGGTGAAGTCAGAGGCGACCGGCTCGCGGCCCCAGCTCGTCGGCCGTTCCCACTGACTCTGCTCAGTGGTCTTGTCATACCAGTAGGTCCTACCGCTGGAAGAGTCCAGACGCTCCTCGAAGTCTTCGGCACGGGGTACATACCCGTGCGGGCGGTCCCAGACGGACTCGTTAGAAACAGTGTTCAAGTAATAGTAACGCTGGCTGTTCGCATCCCAGCGTGACTCCCACGCGGAGGACTCAGGGGATGAGTCTGCTGCGGAAGTTGAGGACTTTTTTTTGCCGAAGGAGAACATCGTAGGAACGTAGTTTTCAGTTTGTTGTATTGAGGTTTGGGGCAAGACACAGGATTTCACCGGTAGCTGTAACTTTTAAATTTTCGGAGGGGCACGGGATCAGGTAGGCAGGGAGTGGCAGTTGCTGGCTGGGAACTTCTTCCAGACCTCAGAAACAGAAAAAAGGATTACGACTCGACCGAATTTAAAGCAGCCATTCTTCCATGAATCTGATCGTTGGAGATGGAGACCTATCCTTTTCGCTCAATTTCGCTCGAGGAATGCAAATGCGTCTAATTTGCACAGTTTTCGAAGACGATGAGGCCTCGCTTGTCGCGGTCTACCCCACTGCTGCAGAAAATTTGCAGAGCTTGAGAGAGTTGCACCCTCGCGTCGATGTTATTTTTGGCGTCGACGCGACGAAAATACCGCTAGGACTTAACGCTGAAATTGTGTTTGACAGGTGCGAAGCCACGGTGGCGACGATGGACGATAGACGAGATTCTAACCCCGTCGATTAGGGTTATATTTAATTTCCCGCAGACGGTTCCAAGCGAAAGAAAGCACCGAAAGGTCCAGTACCAGCGAGAACTTCTCGAAAACTTCTTCCGAGCGTGCTCTTCTCCCGCAGTCCTCACAGAAATGGGGATAGTTAAAGTGGCTCTTTTAGCGGGGCAGGGCGGTATGGATATCGAGGGGAGCTACAAGCGACCTCGTGACGCCGATTCTTGGAAAATAGTGGAGAACGCGGCTCGAGCGGGCTTCATCGTGGTGGACGCACCTTTGTTCAGCGCGTGCCATAATCCCGTTGGGTTTCGAGGGACGGAGGAAAGCTTCAAGCTTGAGGGTTCGCGCTACTACGAATGCAGGCGAGCAGGAGGTGTTGGAATGCCGCAGCTCGAACCTCCGCGCTTTGCTTTTGTTCTGAGCTTCTGGGCTGACGACGGCTGGTTGTCCTCCGAGGGTAAGTTTCTCGAGTCGGTTGCAGCTCTCGGGGAGGAGGAAAAAATAGACATTGGATTGACTTTGGCCGAGGGGGATTACATTGATCCCGCCACAGGGAAAAGAGCAAGGAAGTACAAGATTGACATGTGTGCGGGCAGTAGGACAGCATTGTCCCGCGCGAAAGCCGTAGGGCTGTTGGAGCGCGTCAAGGACCATGCAGTTGCGATTGAGGGGGGAGAGAGGCGGGGATAAAAAGACACGCGCTGAATGGACGGCATGACAAGACGTATATAAAAATAACAATATTTACATGCTTGATACCAAAAACTGAAATCCTCTTGACGCTATTGATTTCGACGTTTAGTACGGTTCGACGGCAAGCCAATGTGGCCGTGACGTCTGCTCTCCTTCCTCATCATTCCCCATTTTCTCTTCTCACTATCTCCTCCTCCATTTCCTGGATCTCCCTCTCCATCCGAGAGATGATTTCGTTGCATGCGACGACGTTTTTCACGCCCAGCACCAGCCTTTGTTGGTCTAGGGGGGTGATGGTGTTGGTGTTGTTATTGGTGTTGAAGTTGTTGTTGATATTGGTGGAAGAAGAGATGGGGGTGGCGGTGGGCGAGGAGGAAATGGACGAGTCGTCGGTGGAGGTGGAGCTGGAGATGGTGGAGGAAGAAGAGGAGGCGGCGGAGGAGGGGCGCGAGTGCGACTGAGACGCCGCCTCTTTTCTAAGAGCTTTGAGCTCAGAGAAGTTTGCCGCTATGTGGCGTGGGACGGCGGCGGGTTTGGGTTGCATTGGCATAGGCCCGGTTTGCATTAAATATTATATATTTCGGTTCCGTGACGAGTGTAGTTAAAGCTTAGCAGAGTGGTGTGGTGTGGGGTGATGGGTGACGCGGTGATATGCGTAATGTGCGTGGTGTGCGGGAGCGATTGCTGCGGGTTTGCAGAGCAGCGACGCGGAACTGGTTAGATCGAGAAGGAAGAAATGCTAGAACTTCGCGAAGTACACGCCCAGCAACGGCAAGATATTGTGGGTGTGTCTCCATAACACAAATCCAACGACAACCGATATCCTCTTTGAGCGCGCCCCCTTCCTCACCTCGTTTTTGGCCAAGAGAAGCGTCAAAACGGAGAAGTTATGGACACCAAAGGCTCTCAAACAGGTGTTTAGCGCGGACTTGAGACCAAGTGTCCGTAAATCTGACGAGAGATGGGGTTAGAGACAGTGCGAAATGGGGCATCATTCGACTTGAGATCCGAAGAAGTTAGGACTTAAAATTTGATCCAATATTAACGCTATTAATGGGAATTCAACACACTGATCCCCCTAAACGGTCCATTAAAACATATCAGCGTAATTTAATTTACGAATAGACGTTTCTAGCCTCCAAAAATAAGCCAAAATCAACCTTGTTGGTCTAAGCTTCGGAACCGACCTCAGCTTTTAAAGGGTTGGTTGAAATCGCGTTGCAGCGAAGGCGCGACGCTATGAGGCGTAGAACGAACAACTCACAATATTGACAGCGTATTGCAGGATTTAATTTGCTGCTCAAGCTGTCTATGGGAGGTTGTCCCAAATCCCCATTTTCCCATGAGATTTTCCAAAAGATGGCCAAACTATAAAAAAAGGAAGGGAGAGCAAAAGTGCGGCGCGAGGAAACTCTATTGCCCCTCCGCTTCGAAATTCAATCCAAGGGCCCGACGCACCCCTCCCCCCCCCTCTTCCTTCGACAACTCGTGCCTCAATTTCTCCCAGTTTGTCAGGCCTGAACTGAAGACCACCCTCCCGCTCCTACTGTCACCACTCCCTCCCCTCCACGATGACTGACAACTCCTTTTTCCTCCCCGGCGGAATCTTAGACGAACATCACTCCCCCACCCGCAACGACGAAGACGATGACCTCCTTAACATGGCGGTAGGGTTCAGCAACACGTTGAGCGGAGGCCTCCGTAATAGTAGTCTGGACAGGCCTGCTGGTGACAGTCAGGTCTTGGGAAAGTCCGGTCTGGTCGGCGGCGGCGGCAGAGGACTCTTTGGAACCGCCGCAGGCGGCGGAGGCGGCCTGGGCGGTCTTCAGGAGGTGAGGCGTGAGGAGCATTGCAGTGTTAGGATTCGGAGAATTCTCGCAAGACCAATTTGGTCTTGAGTTGTGAAACCCGACTTTTACCTTTTAACCCCGTACCATCCTCACCCCCTCCCCCCCCCCCGCACCTCAGAATTTCGGAGGATCCAACCAGCTCCCTGGCCTCGAGTCAGGTGGGAGCTTGCTGACGCCCAGTCTTGTGTCGTCCGGGGTTTCAGCGTTGGGGGGGGAGGTGTACAACCCTTCGCAGCCCATAGCCCAAGCCCCCCCTCAGCTCGGAGGCTCCTTTCCCAACTTTCCCTCCTCCGCCCCCTCTCCCACGCTTGAGCCTACGAACATTGCTCCGGTGCTGCCCAGCGCATCTCAGGCGAGTTTCCTCCTCTCGCAGCAGGAGCAGATCAGGCGCCACCAGATGGAATTTCAGAAGCAGCAGGCGCTGCAGAGCCACATGAGCCAGCTCAACCAGCACCAATTCCAGCAGCCGTCTCCTCCGCCGGGGCTGTCGTCGCCTCCCGGCCTCAGTCACCAGTCCCCCCCTCACACGTCGTCCCCGTCTTCGTACCTGCAACCCTCTCCCAACGACTCCACCGTTTCCGACTGGGACGACCCCCCCGACGCCACCACCCAGCTCAAGCAGATGCAGCTCCTCCAGCTTCAGATGCAAGAGAAGGAGAAGGCCATGGCCAAAAAATTAAAGCAGAAGGAGAAGGTGAGAGAAAAAACCCTGCGGAGGAGAATCGCGAGACCATCTCCCAGCCGAATTCTATCGTGTTAATGTTTAGTCTTCACGTTCGCTACGCTCATCGCAGCTCCTGAAGAAGAGGGAGGAGACGGAGAGGAAAAGGAGGGAGAAAGAGGAGGTGAGAAGCTCGTCGTGACGCTGTCGTGACGCTGTCGTCACGCTGTCGTTACGCTGTCGTCACTCAGTCTCCTCGCTAGGAATGCGTCCGCATGCTTTTTGGCTGAGCTAGTAGCTCATCTCTCTATATATTCAGTACCCACCTTGAAGCGTAATTCTAACTGGTAAACGCCAATCTTCATGCTCGTCGCTTCGCTCATCTCTTTCTTCGCTCGTCTCTTCGCTCATCTTAGGCCGAGCAAAGGGCGGCTGCGCAGGCGGCGGTCGAGAGGAGGGAACAGCTTCTCCTTGAAGAGCAGAAGAGACAGGTGGAAATCGCCAAAAGGGAGCAGGAGAGGATTCTCCTGGAGCAGCAGAGGCTGCTCGCCGAACACAACACCCTCCGCATCCAACGCATCGAGGAGGAAGCGAGGTTTGAACGAGGAAGGATCGAGCGCGAGAAGCGCGAGAAGTTACGGCGAGAGCAGCAGGCGAAAATTCAGCAGGAGCACAACATCGCGAAGAAACGACAAGCGGAGAACAAGAAGCGCGCCAAGAGTGACGACCAGATCAGGGGAACACAGCAGAAGAAGTCCGGGTCTAACAACACCAAGCATTCGAAGCAAAACAAGGACAAGACGAAATCTAAAAGCAACAGCTCGCCCACTTCCCCGCCTGCTTCTCCGCCCACTTCCCCGTCCTCATCGACCTCAGTAGTACCAGCTATAACGGCCCTCATCTCTAGCGACCTGGCCCTCAAGGCATCAGTTTACATGTCCCAGATACAGGGCATCCTAACCTCCTGCTTTCGCCTCATCTCCAAGGCCCACTCTTACGCGTACATCTCCATCTCCAACTTCAACGTGATGTGGCCCTTCCTCTTCCCCTTCGCCTTTCAGACCCTCATCAAGTTCCAGGCCGAGTACCTGGGCTCACCGCAGTGGGCGCCCGTCTGCCTCTGGTACTCTTTCCTAATTCAGAATTTCTACGGCGAGTCAGACTACACCAGCCTGCCCACGAGCCTCCTGCTGTGGGTGCTCCGCGCCGTAACACCGATCATGTTCCTGATGGAGGGCGTGTCTGAGAAATGTTTTGTCCTCGGTTTATCCAGCTCGGAGCTCCTCGCCGTCAGCGGCATCCTCGCAAGCATAAAGCGAGGACACGTCTTCCACCCCATATCGCTCGGTTTTCTCGGCGTCTACATCCTGGTCATGAGCTGCGTCGAGGAGTTCATCGTATCTACAGTTCTGCAGTACTTCTTCTTCGTCACCTGGCTCAACGTCTTCTACCTCGTAGACCATGTTAGGGATCAGACAAAGACAAGGAGCGACACCGAAATGATCCTGGGAATTTGAGAATACTAGGTATTTAATGACAACCGTGTTACCACTTGTCCAGATTTACATATTTAAACTTATTTTTCTTTGTTTTTGTGACTTTTGTTTTGGTGGGTGGCCAGGGTTCATAAATGGCCAAAAAGAGCTGAGAGAAGAGAAGAGGTGTTCTCAGCGCCCAGTTCACCTGTGTCACCTGAAGCCCCAATTCTGAACCAAAAACACCATCAAATCGCCTAAATCTATCTAAGCAAATTACCCAAGGCTATTTGGGTCCGTCTTTACCACCCTTAGCAAACTAATACCTCCCCCCCCGGCCTCCCTTCACCCCCATTCTCCCTTCACTAAAAATATCCGAGCCATCATGTTCGGTACTGGCATGTTCACCCTGCTCCTCCTCCATTACTCGACGTTACTACTCCGTATTCCTTGCGCACACTGCACTACGTACACCAAAGACACCAGTTCCCTAAGATCACCGGTGAGTGATGCCCCAAAATCCTCCAATACCCACCTCTCTTCGTTGTGTCTGCTCGTCGCTCACCCTCTCGCCTTTACTGACCAAACCACAGTCTGATTACCTTTTAAGTTCTATCGCCGCACCATACGATGGCGATGAAGTCCTTCTCAACGCAGGGACGCTGACACCCGACTCGACTGCCACGTTCCTAGGTGTACTGATTTTTCTCTCAAAGGCGGTGTCCCTGACTTGCAAGGCTACCTCAACTACTTGTGTCCTGAACGGCAATAGAAATAACGTTCAAATCATGCAGGCCGACTTCATCGCTCTCGAAGAAACAACGTTCACGAGGATCAAGGTGAGGATTTTCGGTCGGAAAGAGTGTTTTGAGTTGACGAAGACGACAAGCACGCTTGACAGTTAAACTCACACCCTCCACTACTTAAAGTTCTACAAGGGCGAAGCCGTCACTGGCGTGAACTCGTTCCAAAATGGTGGCGCTCTTTGGGTGTCTGGGCCAACGCTCGTTCTAAATAAATGTTACTTCCACTGGAACAGGTCTGATGGTCATGGCGGAGCTATTTACGTGGCTGCAGGTCGCGTCATTCTACACGGAACAACCTTTTCAGGTGCGTTCAACACAGACGCCACAACAAACCATCATCGGGTCGCTCACCTTAGTCGGTACACCGACTTCTGACACATTTTCACTGCAGGAAGCACCACTGCAAACTCAGCCGATGGGATGGGGGACGAAATTTACCCGCTGCTTGGCAGCACCGTCGTCTTGACGGAAGGCTGCCCGGCAGGTTACGAGGGCCCGCCGACCCAAGGATCAGCCATTGATGTAACTGGCAGCATTGTAGGCACGTCTTACAAATTTTCGTACACCTGCACCACGATTTGTCCAGCGGGGAGATACAGCGAGAACGGGAACACAGAAGACTGTATTTGGTGCCCTGACGGAAAGATCTTACTTGATAATGGAAGTGACCCGTTTGAACACGATTCCGAGGGAGATTGCGATGCTTGCCCCGCAGGCCGATACGCTGAAGACCAAGCATCGCCCTGTGAATCATGCCCGGCTGGAAGATACACCACTGGAAGTAACGCTGGCGAATGTACAGGCTGCCCAGCTGGAAAATACAACGACCACGAACCAATCGGCTCGATGGATGACGCATCACACCACGTTAGCGAAAACAGCTGCACCAGCTGCGAGCCAGGAAAATACGCCCCATCCACCGGGTTCACCGCTTGTATCAACTGCGGGTGAGAAATTGCGTGAGAGGAGCGAAGCGACGTGCTGGAAATGCCCCAATTTTGTTTCTTTTCACTATCCTCCCTACCTCATTCTAACGCATCGCTTCGCCCCTCGCTTGTCGCAGGCCCGGCCGTTATTCCACAAGCCAAGGGGGCCTCTCTGAAGCATCCTGCCTGCTTTGTCCTGAAGGGAAATACAGTTCGGATCAAGTCCGCAGCATCGGGTGCTCACTTTGTCCTTCGGGCACATATGCTGCCTCGCCCATGAGCACCATATGTCTTCAGTGCATCACTGGGAAGTACTCATGGCAGAACCCCATCACCACCACATCGTCGACCGGCATCGTCGCCTGTTCGGATTGTGCCCCAGGAACTTATACTGGAAGATCCGGACAATCCAGTTGCCTTGACTGTGAGGCAGGAAGGTACAGCTCAAATACAGGAGGTACCACCTGCTCACTGTGTGCTGCGGGTACATATTCCTCTGCTGCGGCTTCGGAATGTTCCAAATGCGTCGCCGGAAAGTTCTCTACGGCCGGGCTCGCAGTGTGCGATGATTGTGAAGCCACAAGCGGTTACGTGAGCCAAGAAGCCGCCTCCGAATGCGTTTTCTGTGGCCCAGGAAAGCGCGCGGAAGCAACCATAAATTCGTGCGAAAATTGTTTACCTGGCACTTACAGCATTGGCGGCACAGACTCTTGCTCCAATTGCAATGCTGCTGAGGGTAATGTTGCCAGCGGATCAGCCAGCGAGTCATGCCAGTACTGCGGGCCAGGAAAGTACGCTAGGATAGCGACTAACATATGCGAAGACTGCGAGCAGGGAAAGTTCAGCTTTGGCGGGACAGCCTCTTGCACCGATTGCAACGCTGCCCGTGGCGAGGTCGGAAGCGGTGTCGGTGCAACTGCATGCGACTACTGCGGAACAGGAAAGGCCGCTTTTGACGGACAATGCGCCACATGCCCTGCTAGCACTTTCAGCGCCGGAGGGACAAATGTGTGTACTGCATGCGCCAGCGACAAGTACAGCGGAAGTGGTTGGCCGTCATGCTACACCTGTGACCCGGGATCCGTTCCAAACGATGCCAACAACGATTGCGTTCAGTGCCCCGCCGGAAAATTTGGCGCCTTCGCCTCAACTTCGTGCGAGCTTTGCCAATCTGGAACTTACAGCTCCGCGGGCGCCTCCTCATGTTCTGATGTCCCCGCAGGGTCAAAGGTCGCCACCACCAATGTGGACTCCCTTGAATTACGCACGAGTCACGCTCAGTGCGTAGCGGGTACATACTCTCTCGGAGGTGCCGACGACTGCACTCCCTGTGAAGCCGGCGAAAGGAGCGACACTGGGGCTACGGGATGTAAGCCATGCGCCATTTGTCCTGTGGGCCGTTACGTAGTAACAGAGTGCTCGACATCATCAGACACTCAATGCGAAATTTGCGGCAAAGGCACGGCGTCGATGGGAGACGGTGCGACTTCATGCACGGCTTGCACCAGTGATGGGCAGTACGCAGACAGAACCGAGTCGAGCGTGTGCAAGACAGCCCCAGCCGGAAAGAAGCCAACCACAAACCACCAAGACGTCGAGAACTGCGCTGCTGGGACATACTCCGTTGGTGGAGCGAACGAGTGCTCTGATTGTGGAGCCGGCGAGACCAGTGCGGCTGGAGCTGCTGGTTGCTCAACCTGCGCCGTGTGTGAGCCTGGAAAATACAAGATCTCAGACTGCTCGTCCGACACAGAAACTCAGTGCGGCGACTGCTTGAAGGGCAAGGCGTCAATGGGAGGAGAAGCGACGTCATGTTCTGAGTGCGACAGTGACGGGAAGTACTCCGACGAAGACAATGCGAGCGTGTGCAAGACCGCCCCGGCCGGGAAGAAGCCGACGTTGAACCGACAGAATATTGAGGACTGCGCCGCTGGGAAGTACTCAACTGGAGGCGCCAACGAATGCTCCGAATGCAGGATTGGGGAGACCAGTGACGCAGGCGCAGCTGGTTGCAGGACATGCGCGACCTGCGGGCTTGGAAAGTACCGGATTGCAGACTGCACGTCTGAGGTCGAGACGCAATGCGGAGACTGCGTTGCCGGCAAGGCGTCTATGGGAGGAGATGCGACTTCATGTACTGAGTGTTACGGGGAGGGTCAATATAGTGACAGCGCCTTGGCCGCCGCTTGCAAGATCGCTCCGGCAGGGTTCATCCCGACGGTAGACCACGCCGCCCTCGAACCTTGTGCTAGGAACTTTTTCTCAATTGGGGCTAGCTCCAATTGTTCACCCTGCGAAAATGGCGGGCACAGCTCCCCAGGAAGTGCCGCCTGCGAGTCTTGCTCAAGTGGAAAGTATTACGACGAGGATAGCAACGCCTGTCAAAATTGCCCGTCGGGAAAGTTCTCAGCCAGCGGCGCATCCTCACTGGAGAACTGCCAGGACTGCGTCGACGCCGGATCGTACTCGCCCGAGGGTGCAGCCGCCTGCTCCTTTGTTCCTTCCGGCTACATACCGACAAACTATCGCACCAGCATGAAGCCATGCGAGGCGGGAACCTACAGCGAGGGTCTAGCCGACGAATGTAAGGATTGCGCTGAGGGTTTCGTCAGTCATTCCGGCTCCGCGGCGTGCAACCCTTGTCCACAATATCAGCGGCAGGATCCCTCCAACAGCACCCAATGCGTGTGCGAACCGACCTTCGAGAGGGATGAGGGCGGCTCATGTACATGCAAACCTGGAGAGACGCTGGCTGGTACGACGTGCGTCCCGTGCGACTTGAACAAGTACAAGCCCGATTTTGAGGTGGAGTCGTGCACGGTGTGCGACTTCGTTCTACTCGGTGGCATCACGAAAGACGTGTCTTCGACTTCTTCCCTCGCCTGCATTTGCCCTGCTGGCACCTTTAAGGACGGGAAGATTTGCCGAGACATTCCTCCTCGAGGAGTGAATTCGACCAAGATCGGCATGACGCTTGAAGACATGGAGTTGAGTACAGGATATTGGAGAACGAACGGCAACTCGACGGTAGTAAGGGACTGCTTGGTGGAGGAGGCGTGCGAGGGGGGAGAAAACTCTTCGGATTACTGCCGGGATCACCACTGGGGACCCCTGTGCGAAAGATGCGACGAACGGTATAGCAAGTCGATGCATGGCATCTGCCTCCCGTGCGAAGGAACGGCCACGGACACCGCCTACACCTTGCTGACCTTACTAGCTCTATTGATCATCCTCTTTTGTATCTACCGATTCGTCGTAAAGAAACTTTTCAAGAAAAATGGCATTCGAAGCCTGAAAACGGGCGTCAAAGTTATGTTCTCTGGTTGGCAAATCATCGTCAACATCCCCTCCGTGGTGCCCAATATCATAGTGCCCGAGGACTTTGAGAAGGTTCTGACGTCCATGCAGTTCTTATCCTTCGACTTATTCACAATAGTTTCTATAAGGTGCTGGACGCTGGCTACAAACTTTTACCACCACCTCGTCACGGCCACGGTAATGCCACTCTTCTTCTGCGCCCTCCTAGCCTTACTCGCCTACACGATTAAGAAGCGAAAGAACCAATTCCTGGCAATAGCCTTGGCCCTGACGTACCTAACGTTCCCAACCGTCAGCACGACCCTCATGAAGTTCTTTCCGTGCGACCTGATGGATGATAGCAACAAGTGGCTCCGAGCCGATTACAGTGTCAGTTGCTTGGCTTCGAATCGCACGCCCATGGCCGTCTTCAGTGTCAGCATGGTTTGTGTTTATCCGATTGGCGTTCCTGCCCTGTACTTCTTCCTGCTGTGGAAAAACAAGGCCAGAATCAATAGGCCAGCCGACGAGAGAGAGGAGGACGAGGGCATCATCGGAATTTCTTTCCTCTATGAGAGTTACAAGCCTCAGTTCTGGTGGTTTGAATTAGCTGAAACCTCTCGTCGGCTGATGATGACCGGTATTCTGAGCGTGATTGAGCCAGGATCAGAGACGCAGCTGTTCGCGGCAATTTTGATAGCCATCCTAGCGTGCGTCATGACGGCGTGGTGCAGTCCGTATATAGACAAGCGAGACAACGTTATCGCAGTGAGCATGAATTTGCAGATAGCGATGATTTCATTGTCAGCCCTAGCGCTGAAGCGACAGCAAGATGGCGTTTCCGAAGGCGCCGAAGACGAAAGCTACGACGAAAAAGGGATCGGAATCCTCCTGATCATTTACAGCATCGTTAACATCGTAATCTTCCTATTCTACGGATGGGCCGAAGTCAACAGCGAGAGCAGCAGCGCCGACGGCGTCGCGGCCAAGCTTATTAAGAAGGGTGGTAACACGGACAAACTAATGAAGGGACTAAGCAAGACTAGTCCAAAGCCTTCAGGGGTGCCCCCCCCCCCGAGGCCAGACTTTGCGCCTCCTCCGCCACCGCCAGTAGAAGTTGAGCTTTCGAGCATACACAGAAAGAGTTCTGACACCTCTTTTGAGTTTGAGAACCCCATGGCAGCAGCCAAGGGACGGGGGGCAAGTTGAATTGTAAACTGTAAACTGGTTGGTTTTACTATTTCTTAAATTACGCTCTTTTGTTGGTCTTTCTGCTTCTGCTTCTACTTCTGCTCCTGCTCCTGCTCCTGCTCTTACTTGACTCAAACTGTTCAAGAGCCTCTTGGCAATGAAGTAAGTTTTCTACAGGCTCCCAAGTTGCGTCGGTGGTGGGGAATCCTTTCCAAAGTACCTTATACTCGAATATATCACTGTTTACTCCGACAGCTCGCTTCTCGACGATTCTCTCGACTTCATACTCCCCGCCCTCGTCTTCATTCGAGCTGAGTTCAGCCTTGACCTTCGCCAAGATCTCGAACCACCAACCCACATTCATCAGCATAATCAACACCAAAGGAATCAAGTATATTGCGAAGCCTTTCTTTACATCTTGCGTCGGTACACCAATACCTTCGTACTTAATGTACATGTCCTCGTTTTCTAGTATAGGGCGAATCACAAGGTCAAAAAAATTGTAAATCCTCAGTAGCGGCCAAACCACAATGGTCAACGCCGTTACTGCGTACAACCCTAGCTGGAAGTTCAGAGCAGTAAAGATTCTGATGAAGTCTATGAAAATGTCGGTGAAGTCGTGGATGAAGAGGACGATGATGCCAATTCTGACAAAGTTGTAGCGGAAAGAAAATGTCAAAACGACCAGGGTGCAGATATGATGCACATGCATTAGGCTGAATTTGCGAAAATCTGGGATGAAAAAGGCCAAGTTTTTGAACGATTCGACCGTGAAGCAGATTTGACCCAGATAGTAAAGGTTCTCTAGGCTCGTCAGCCGCTTTTGTTGAAACGAAAGAACGGCGGTGGAGGAGTACGTTTCCGAATTGGAGGAGATGACGTAGCCCGAAATGACTGCGGAGATAACGTGGAAGGTCGTGAAATGCATCACGTTTGAAAGCCTGACGAAGTCGACGGAATCGGTAGTAGAGGGAGGGAAGAAGAGCTTTGTCATGCCCGGGGTCGCTTTTCTGAATATTTTTCTCAAGGTCGTCAGAAGGTCGAACAGAACAAACAGTAAAAGCGCGTTGGTCATCGAGACTGGCACGAAATGATCTATATTAGCGTGGCCATAGGGATGAGGAGGCAGCCACGTCCACTCTCCGTGATGGAGGCTTTTCTTAAGGGCCTTCAACACATCGATCTCCTTGACTTTAGCCGCCGGAGTTTGGTTTACCAAGCAGAAATCCTCCGTGAGATTGTCGCTGCTCCAGACCAGTATCACGATGGCAAGAGAAGTGAACACGTGCCAACAGGCGTGGCCCAGGTAGGCATATTTTTTCATCAGAGGGGGTAATTTGTCTCGTTTAACGTCCAAGGCTCTCAACACGACACCGCCCAACATTAGGACGAGGTAGCTTGCCCATGCAAGGGAATCAACACCCCTTTTAAACGGCGCGAGAACCGTCCATTCCAGGGTGAAGTGGACTACGAGGTTTCCTATCAGAACATAATCGGACCAACCAGGCGTAAGGGCGAGCAGGTGGCAGAGCAAACTCCCAGACAAGCTCAGCACCAAGAAGATGTTGGAGTCGATAACGTTTCCGTACCAGAGCAGGGATACGCGGTGTAGGGTTGATCCGAGCGGAAAGCACGTAATCCCCATGGTAGCTCCGGCGTCTAGCATCCTCCAAAGCTCAGTAAGGGTAGCGTGGAAGAAGAAGGAGGCCATACCAGTCCAGAGAAGGGAAATCGCGATGAAAGTCGGAAACATGGGAGCGGTGTCGTAGCAGTTTTGAGCGGGCTCGGTAGGGGAGAGGACGGTGGTTAGCGTGTACAGGCCGGCAACATAATATGCGAGGGAGGTGTAGGAATTGAGGAAGGTCTTCACGAGGCCGGGTTGTTTAGGTTCGCCGTACTCGTTTTGCTTCGAGTAGGGAGGCAGGGAAGAGAACGCAGACTCAGGGAGGGAGGCGAGGAGGAAGGGAGGGAACCACATCAGGCCAACGATGACAGGGTGCATGTTTGGCGACCGACCCTAAGAGTGACCGGGATTATAATTTATATAAAAGCTGGAAGAGACTGGGGCTTTGATTTCGTTGTGAGGCAGGGGATATATAAGTTTAGGAGAGGCAACCGATGTTATTTAAAAATATGTTTGCGAACTCGAAAATCTTCAGTAAACCTGTGAAATCATGCCCTAACTTTGGGGCCAGATGTGTGTGTGACATCCCCAAAAAACCCAACATGATGAGCTACGCATCAGTAGTCGCTCTACTTGCCAGTCTACCATTTGCCCTTGGGTTGACTCTCCCCAACACGGTGTGGTTGGCGAATCTGGATGGCCGGACCACGCAGAATTTCATCCAGTTTCAGGTCTGTGCAGGCCTCCTTGGGCGGGCTGAGAATGAGCAGGTGCTGCAGGATTTAGGCTTCGATGGCGTTTACTTGGATGGGGGAGATTTTGCGTTGACGTGGTTGGCGCTCACGCAGGGAAGCGCTCCTGTGAAGCAAGAGGAACCGGACGACTTGCTCGATATATGTTTCAGCAGTGGGGTCGCCAAGGGGTATATAAAGTATGACTACGAGGCGCAGAAACCGATCGTCCCAAACATCATAACACTGGCAGCGATGCTTGACGCGATTCCCGTCGATATTTCTGACGCGACTGCGTTAAATGTCGATGGGAAGGAGATGCTCTTTGACGCCACCGTGAGTTGGAAAAGCTTCGAGGCCATCGAGGCTACGGATTACATGTTCAGGCACTACGTCAACGAGACCACGTCTATGTACAAGATGAACCCGGGCTACGCAACTAATTCCTTCATGCCCGACCTTCACCCCGAGTTAACCGGTGAACCCAATGTTAATGCGGTGAGTAACCTCCACTTCAAGCACAGTTAGCCAAATCAAATTCTAACCTCTCCAATTCAGGTCGATTTCATTGTTAAAAATAAGCTCTTCTGCTTCTTCATGGTCAAGAACTGCGTTCCTTTGACGAAAGAGCACGCCCTGATGGAGGAAATGGTAAACAACAATCCTTGGCCAAGCCCAATTCCCGTTTACGGCTACGACGATTCTATTCAGTTTTTTGGCGGTCAGGCTTACGAGGCGGAGACAAACTGCGTAGCGGAGCATAACTTAGGGCAGATCGCGAGTAGCGGAACAGCAAACCTCGCGTGGCACGGAAACCGAGACCCTCTGACGGAGAATATGAAGCAGCCGGAGAACCTCCATGACGGTTTAGAATACGATCCTGAAAAAAATTACGTCACATTCGTGGTCGGCGACGGCGACAACTTAAACGTCTTGGTGGGAAGAAATTTACCGTGGATACTGGCGAGGCAGAAGAAATGCGGAGGATCAGAAAGAGGAACATGCTACCCGTTATTGTGGACATTTAGCGCTCGTGCGCTGGATTTGCTCCCTGACCTTAGTAGGTATTTTTACGATTTCGCCGCCAACACAGGCAGCGATTATTTTATGTTGCCACCTTCTGGCGATCTGTACTCTTATCCTTCGACGATGAATGACGAGAGCAAGGAGGCGTACATCGAAACGATGGAGGCGGATTGGGAAAGGATGGGAGGCAGCACGAGCGTCCACTGGGAGTGGTTCTACTCTTGGCTGAGCAGCATTGACAACTACTTCTCCTTGTTCGGCGGGAAGGGCGCTCGTGGGTTTTTCTTGACGACAGTCCCTTACATGTTCCCAATGCCAGCGTTCTTCAAGCGTGGAGAGGACTTCAAGGTCGTCGGCGCCGCGGAAAATGTCGTTCTGTTCAGGAGTAATGAATGGAGGGGCACCCAGGGTCATCCACATGAGAACAAGTGGACGCCGGAGCAGCTAGCCGAGAAGCTGATGGGCGAGAAGGGGGCGGTGACGCATCTCTACCTGACAAGCGACGGCAACAACGCACCGGACGCTTTTGACCAGCTCTTTGATCTTTTGGACGACAGTGTTGTGGTGGTGAATGACGAGGCTTTGGTGGATTTGGCGTTGCAGAAGCATGCGTTGCAGAAGAACAGGTTAAAGTAAGGAACATTTGCATTTAGATCGACAAATTCTACCCAATGACTGCTTTCGTCAGCTTCCCCCCTTTCTTCTTCCCCTTCTCCTCTTCCTCCTCATCGTCCTCGTCCACTTTGTACACCCACTTCCACGTCTCTCCAACCTCCCCGATGTTCATCTCATCGCCCTCCATTACCCTGACCCTCTCGTCCCTCCTAACCTCCCTTTCCACCTTCCTCCACGCACCGTCAAGCCTCTTCTTTCCCCTACTAGAATGCGGGCTCAGAGAATCCAAAACATCCGCCTTCAAGCCTTTCTTCGGTAAAGCTATACCATTAGACTTGAGCTTCTTGTACGTCAGCTCCTTAACTTCCTTGTATCTTTCTAACTCCGACTTATTCTTCGAGCTGCGAACGACCGAAGCGAGTCGCATGAAAATGGCATTCGTGAGTTAGATTAGATTTGCGTAGCTTATTTCCGGCAAGTAGCGAAGCGGCGACGTCGGGACAAGATATGAAGGGCATGCGAGCGCTGAAGCTACTGACGCAGCCTTAGAAGGGAACGGAACTAGCGCGTTACCAGCTCTCGTCGCGTTCGATCCTCGCTGCTTCTCACCTCTTCCTCTTCCACAAGATGTAAAGGAATAAAATTCCTCCGAACCCTCCCGAAATTTTAGGGTACATGATATTAATCTTGATGCACATGGTCGTAAACGCCTTGATCGACTCCCAAAATAACTTAACGACATACCAACAAATGTCGACGCAGATGAGCTGAAAATAGCACCCTACGCTGAACTCTAAATTCTTCCCCGCCCAGCTTACTTCCAGTCCTATCCCTCCCCCTTTTACTTCAATGTTGTCGCTGACGGTGCCTATGAATTCGACGTTGTCGACGGAACTATCTTTATCGACGACTTCTAATTTGAACATGGGGTGGCCGTTTCGGCCGTTTAAGACAGCGTTGGAGTCGCAACCTTCAGAAGTATAAGCGAAGATGCCGAAGCATTCGCAAGTGTACTTCACGGTAAGGGTTTTCAGCTGCGACGGAACGACAAAACGATCGTTCGAAAGGGGGTTAGAACAACAACCGGCAATCGAACGTTTTTGTCAGCTTGTAGCGTCGGCCCCTTTCCCACGTTCTCACCTCTTCGAGGATTTTCTTCTCTTCTGAGAGCCCGAGGGGGTTCAGGGAACATTTCGTGCCTGACCAGGATAGGTATTTACCGTATTCTTGTAGGTGGTCGCAGTCGACGACCTTGCCGTTCCAGCAGGTGGCCATTGAGGGGCATACTTCGACGTCGCCGCGTTGGAGGCAGGGGTTGGTTAGGTTGCCGTAGTTTTTTTGGAGGAGGGGGATGGAGGATTGGTGGTACTTTGTCGCGTAGCAGGTGGAGGAAGAAGGGTGGGCGGGGGCGGAGGCGGTGGGGGAGGAGGGGGAGAGGTAGAACCCGACGAGGAGGGGGAGAAGGAGGAGGAGCATGTAGGGGTAGCTCCAGGACTTGGACTTGCCTTGACTCGAGTCCGAAGGAGTGACTTCGACCCAGTCGGATTTTCCGGTCTTGGAATCGGTCACTTTCGTGAGGGTTGGGGAAGCTGGTTCTTCTTCGACGGGGGCGGGCGCTTTCTTCGCGGTGCGGCGGGATGATTTCTTAGGGGTGGGAGTTTTCGGAGCGGGAGTTGTCTTTCTACGGGAAACACGTTTAGGGGTCACGACTGGTTCAGGTTCCGGCTCAGGCTCAGATTCCGGCTCGGGTTTAGGCTCCGGCTCGGGTTCAGGCTCCGGCTCGGGCTCGCCTCGCTTCTTCCTATCCCTCCTCGCCTTCCACTCCTTCGCCATGCTCTTGGCCTTGACCGTCGCCCCAATTTTACTACTCTTCCCCTTCTTCTCAACCGTTTTCTTGCTCGCCTTCTTGGAAACGAGAGCCTCAGCGCGCTCGATACGGGCCGCCTCGGCGGCGGCGATGGCGGCGGCCTTGCTTGATTTCGCCGGGGAGGATTTTTTAGAGTCAGATTTTGCCTCGTCCGTCCTGTCGATTATGGGGGTGCCGTTGGGTCCGGTTTCAACGCTGTCGTCATCATCGTCGTCTTCCTCGACGACGACTTTCTTCTCGACCTTTTTCGTCGTCTTGGTCTTCTTCTTTGACGTCGTTTTGGAGACGGGAGACTTCCTTTTCTTGCCACGAGCGGGCTCGGGCGTCGGGGGTGACGGCGCAGGGGCCGGAGCCGCTGCACCCTTCTTCGACTGAAGCCGGGCTTTATATTCTAATTTTTGTGGTGTGCGAGGGAGAAGGTATTGTGTAAGTCGCTTGCGTGACATTTTTACAGAGTGCGGTAACTGTGGTGAACATTTTTGGCTGTCTCGTCGGTACGCTTTCGATCCCATCGTTTTTCACTTCAGATCGCCGAAGCTGTTTAATTTCTCACCTAAAGCTCGCTGCCTCTGGGCCTCCCTCTGCTCTTTCTTCGTAGACTTTGGCGGCATTGTGACGTGATTGCGTGCTGAGTGGCTGATTGTTGCTCGTTAATGTTGCCAGCAATGTTGTCAGCAATTTCAGTGAATTCAAATCAGGATTGGTGATTTTTGTTATTATCCTCTCCTGCTTTAATTACAGTACTTCCATCAGATCAAAGTGTAACGCAGACAATAGCAATACATTGGATATTACAATAAGCACGGCAACGTTGGCTTTGGAGGCTCTTATTCCTCCTTTCAAGAGGTTTCCTTTCACATGCGGAAAGCATCGGCTGTAGGTCTCTCCTGTCTCCTCCTCCTCTCTCTCCTCTATCGCTTTGTGGAGAATCCTTTGGTTAGGACCACCGCATTGTTCATTTACGTGACTGGTATATATTTCGGTTACTTTAACAATTCTTCAGGTGAGAAGGCTGTGAGAAGGAGAAGAGCCAAAACCGATGTCTTAAACCAATGTCTAGACTGGATCTAGCAGTCTTATCGCGTCTTCAGCGAGACATGACTTTATGACGATATTCTACTAACCTGAGCGGTATGTATGTGCCCTCCTCCCTAATGCCACTTTCTCTCAGAATCCCAACAATCCGCCCAGCTAGTTGGCGAAATAAAACGCCGTTCCTCCCTCAACCGGTAGAAACATGTCCGACGCCTCTCTCTCTCATCTCGAGTCCATCCAAATCGCCGCCCTCCAATCGTACCTAAACCCCACCGAAAAGAACCCCTCCCTCCCGCAAAAGCACTTAACTACCGAGTCGACGTTCTACACATCTCCTTCCCCATACCTTCCGACGTCCCAAACCTCCTCCACGGCCATCCTTCCCCTCTACGGTTCCTCCAACATAACGGTGAATTTAAAAGACGTCCAACTCTCCTCCTTACGTCGCGAAGTAATAATTCTCAAGGAGAGTCTAGACTGCTACATGAAAAACAACAGATCTCTCGAGCTCAGCAACATCGAGCTGACGAACGAGTCTAACGCGAAAGCTAAGAAGCTAGAGTTAGCCGAGGTCAATAAAAGGAATATCGAGAAGGAGTTGAGTAGCATTAGCGACGATTTCACTCGTTTTAAGTTGAAGGCGATCGAGGATGATACCAAGCTGAAGCAGAAAATTAGGGACGACCGGAGGAAGGATAAGAACGCGATTAAGCAGAAGGACTCAGAAATATATTCTCTCAAGGTCAGGGTCGACGAAATGGATGGGGCAATCGAGTCGGAGAGGAGGGATAGGAAACGCTTGGAGAGCGTGGTGGCGAATATGAGGAGGACCTTGGAGGACGACTTGGAGGCGAAGAAGTCGAGGCTCGTGGTAGGGATGCGAGAGAAGATGCAAGAACACGCGATTGAGACGAAAAGGAAGTACGACGAAACGGTGGAGAGACTCAAGAGGGAATGGGTCAAGAGGGAGGAGGTTGAGGAGAGGGTTGAGAGAGTTAGGAAAGAGTACGAGGGTGTAATCGAGCTGTATAGAAAGAAAGGAGGAGGTGGAGGTGGAGGTGGAGGGGAAGGGTAGATGTTGTTGGCTTGTATATTTAGTAGAAAGTGCTTTGGGTTTATATCATACAATACATACAAAAACTATTTATCACCCTTTTCTATAAGCATCTTCATCCCCAAACTACTTTCACCTCAGACTCCCTCCAAAGTTATCAATCGACTGCAAGTTATATCGACTGCAAGTTATATATCATCCAATACCCCCCCCCTCTACAAATTTATAAAACCACCCGCACCACCTTCAAAAATAACCAAATCTAAATACTCCCTCACAACTTGGGCCAAACCTTCAAATACTCCACCCCCTCAACTCCTCCCCTATAAGCCATCCCATCACACCTCCCCTCCTCCCCATAAACCAACCCCCCAAGAAGCGAATCCATCTCAACGTCCTCAATTTTCTTAATGTACGCAGCTTTCAATTTAATGAAGAGAGAGAGGGAAGGAGGAGGGAAGGTTGGAGGGGAAGGGTGGGATGAGGTTAAGGTTGTTATGTAGTCGTGTTGGAGGTGAGCGATTTTGGGGGAGAGGGGGGGGGGGGGAGGAGAAGGGGAAGGGGGGAGGGGGGTTATTATACCTTTGAGAGAAGGAGGGAGAGGGGGAGGAGGAGAGGGAGGAGAGAGGAGGATGGAGAGGGCAGAGAGATTCGCGGCTAAGGAGGGTGAGGACATTTTTTTTTGGACGGAATTTTGAGGGATTGAGGCGACGGGGGGGAGGAGATGGGGTAGGAGATGGGGTAGGAGAGGACGAGGGAGGTATTCGCGAGTAGATATGAACGCTGTGAAGGAATTTTTGGTGATTTTATTCCCAGGGATTTAGTGATATTAGTAATTGTGTGAGAACGCGTCGAGTCGGAGGGGATATTTTTGTTTGTACGGGGCCACCACATTGAGTATATAGAACGCACTGATCGATCCAGACAGTATAACCGTGAAATGAATGAAAAAAGGCACTTTTCCCATCTCCTCTTTTTTGTTCGGGCGAGGGCACATTTGTTTCTCGGGCGTCTACGTGATCATCTTCCGTATTGAACTTAGTTTTCTTTTGTTTCCTTGGAGTTTCAGTGTTTTTATCGTATAGTGCGCAGGTGCGCTACGTTTTACGGCGTTTTGAAGCCCTTAAACTGTGTGTGCTAGGAGGTTTGGAGGGCCTTCCTTCGTTCCACAAAAATGTTACCTTACAAAACTCTCTCTAACCATGTTCCTCTCTGCTCATTTTAGTACTACAAATTATCGATCAGAGGTCGTCACATCAGGGCCACATTAGGGTTTCCCAATCTCACTTTCTCTCGTAGAATACTCCCCTTAAAGTATCTTCAATGTCCCTCCGTCCCTCCGTTCTATCTGGTTACCGTCGTCTCCTCCGCGCCCGTCTCCTCCCCTTCTCCTCCGACCCTCACGCTCTCTCCGAATCCCGGCGCGAACTAAAAACACAATTCCTCCTAAACAAAGACATAACCGACTCCTCTCAAATCCTAGAACTCTTGAAAGGAATAGACGAAGTCGAGACGATGTTAAAAACTTCTATCGTGCAAGGTAAAATATCTGAGAGGGATTCTAAACCGGTCGTGGAAGTTAAAATTAGGGAGGACAATAAAGACGCTATGGACGTTGATCAGCTGAATCAACTCGAGAGTTTAGGAGGCGATTTAGGAGGGAAAGAGGAAACTAAATCAATCTCGGAATTGAAGATTGACCGTTCCTCTTGAAAAAAAACCAAAACACAACTTCCACAATAAAACCCCGATTCTCATTTAATCTTCTCCTCCTCCTCAACCCTCTTAGCCCAACACTCCAACGCGAATCTATGCGCCATCCCAATCCCTCCCCCTCCCTCCCCTTCCCCTCCCCCCCCCACAATCTCCCTCAAATCAACCTCACACCTCCTACATTCCCCCCCAACATACTCCGAGCCTTCCACAACCCCAACACCCTCCGCCAATTCCAGCTCATCCCTCAAAGACATGCCCGTGTATATGTGAGGGCGTAAACCGCCTTGGAGGATGAACGATTTAGGGACCCAGGCTATGCGGGTTATTTCGGAGGGGGAGAAGGTGTGATATATTTTCGGTATTGTAGAAGTGTAGAAGGTTATTAGGTAGGTTAAACCACGCGAGAAAAGAGAGGCTTGATATACGCTATGGGTGTGTGTTTTTTTAGTGTTAGAGCATATTTTAAGGAACACCATTGTTTGTCGTGCCTTTTGTTGTTCTTTTTTTCTTACCATAAAGGTTCATCGTCGATAACAGTATCCCCACCTATCTCCTCTCTAAATTCTCTCCCCGCGGTGTTTCTCAACCCTTCGAATTTATTGTTAACGTAGTCAGAGTGTCCTCCTGGGAACACCCACATGTTATTGAAAGTACCTTTATTCTTTTTAGGTCTTTGCGATAATAATACGTGGCTTGAAGTGGAAGGGATTAGACAGGAACAGAGGGAGATGGGAGGGTGAGGGTAAGGGGAGAGGGGGGAGAGGTAGGAGAGGAGGCGGAGGTGCTTTAGGAGGGAACGGGTTGAGGGGGAGAGGGATATTGAGGAGAAATTGTTGTAGGGGAGGGTTATTGTTTGGGGGGTTGAGGTGGGATGGATTGTTATGCCTGTTGCGTCCTCATGGTAGTGGATTTTTGGGGTTGGATGACCCCTTCTAGGGTCGGTGAATTTTTGGAGGGAAGTGGGATCTACGACGGATTCAAACCAATTGTATGTACGGCCTTTGTGATCTTTTACTGTCGGGCATCCTGTACGACGGAAAGGATGAGGAAATAGCAGGGTCAAGGATGAAACAATTAGATTCGGAAAGAATGAGAGTGGAGAAGGAAGGGATAAGAAGAATAATATGGCCTTTTCAAAGAAGGAGAGGCCCATTATATGAAACTATTCGAAGCTGCGTGCGTTGGAAGCAAATATTAGGGACGAATATTACAGCAATGCTGTAGGGTTAGTTACGCTCCTGCAGACTTATATCCAAGCGAGATCGCATCGCCCGAGCCTGGTCCACCTGACGCTATTATGGTTCGCAATTGTCCCCGCAATCTTTCCCGCAATCTTCCCCTTTGTTCTAGCTGCGCTCGACTTTGGAACTTTGGATGCACTCTCTCCTATATCAAGCCCTTTTGGGAAACATACAGCGACAAGCTGACTAGAACGTTTTAAGAACCGGAAGCTGAGTGCATTTAAGCGCACAAACATGAAACGTTGCAGACGACGACTGCTGGAGACAGCTCACATGCAAAAATGAATTAAAAATCATTTTAGATTTTTACTGAAAACAGTTAGAAAACATTCATTGTACGCCATTTGACCCTAAATCCACATCGAGTGACCTTTAACCACGCTCAATTTACCTATAAACAGATAAATATTTAAAGTAAAACGTCTTTAAATACATTTTACCACTCGAAACGATTGAAAGCTCCGTCACTCCAAGTCACCTCATTTATTTCACTCACACCACTCTTCACTGCGCATGTCAACCATCTCTCTAACCCCTCATCCCTCATCCCGCAGCCCTCAACCCTAAAATATATAAATGAGCACAATCGACCTCAACGATCCCGGCGCCTTCGCGAAAGCCTTCAAAAGCCCGTTCTCCGAAAACTGCGATTCCGCCTGCTGCGCCAACATCGACTTCTACAAGTTCGCGAACGGCAAATGGCTCCAAAACAACCCCATCCCTGAAATATATCCCGCCTGGGGTTCCTTCTTAATGCTCCGTGACGTGAATGAGGAGCGTTGCAAGAACATCTTAACTTCAGAATGGAACACAACCCCCCACGAAAATAAAATGCACCAGCTCTGCAAGCGCTTCTACGACGCCTTCATGTCCGAGGGTGAGATCGAGGAGAAAGGTTACAGTCCCCTCTCTCCTGTGATGGAGCAGATAGACGACGTATCCTTGAACGGTTTAACTGAATTGATCGTAGACTTACATTCGAAATACGGCGTCGGAGTCCTATTCTCCTACGGCGACACCATAGACAAGAAGAACTCAGACCAGACGATCGCGGGGATATACCAGGCTGGGATTAGTCTGCCTGATAGAGATTATTATTTTGACGAGGATAAGAAGGAGAAGTGCGAGCTTTTTGTGGGGCATGTTAAGGAGATGCTTGAGCTTATGGATGTGGAGGGGGCGGAGGAGGTGAGAGAGAGAGAGGAGAGAGAGAAAGAGAGGGAATGAATGCACAGAATGTTTTATTAACGCTGAGAACGCTCGTATATAAAATTTACAGAAAGCGAAGGTTATCTTTGACTTTGAGAAGGTAAGAAGGTCATCCATTCAATATCACCTCTACGTTATTCTAACTCCTATCTTCCCCCCTCACTACCACTACAGGCCATGGCTGAAAAGTTCATGACCAAGACCGAGCTCAGGGACCCCGAGAAAACGTACAACATCAAGACCATCTCCGACCTGACCTCCCTCTGCCCCGGAATCGACTGGCCCCTCTACCTCCGCACCATCCACTCCGTCCCCGCCTCCGGCTCCGTCGAAGACGCCGTCGGAATGATAAACGTCGCCACCGTAGCCGCCCTATCCAACCTCGGCTCCCTCCTCACCTCTACCCCCCTCTCCACCCTCCAGACGTACTTCAAGTGGAAGGTCCTCCACTCCTTCGCGCCCCACCTCTCCTCCCCCTTTGTCCTCTCGAACTTCAACTTCTACTCCACTCACCTCGCCGGCACCAAAACCCTAAAGCCCCGCTGGAAACGTTCAATGTCAACCGTAGAATCGTACCTCGGCGAATCCCTCGGTCAGCTGTACTGTTCGAAACATTTCTCGGGCGACTCTAAACCTATGGCGTTGAGTATCGTTGAGAGTGTTAGGGACGCGCTTAAAGAAAGGCTTAATGAAGTTGAGTGGATGAGTGATAAGACTAGAGAGGCGGCTATGGAGAAGATGAAAGGGTTTAGGGTGCAGATTGGTTTTCCTGATGAGTGGATTGATTATAGGTGAGAGAGGGTGTGTTTCGTTATGTTGTGTGTTGAATGATTGTTTTTATTTTATTTTTTTATGCTAACCCGACGACGTTGGTAGCTTCTGGGACGGTAAAATTACTGATGATCATTTCACGAACATTCTGACAGGCCTCTCGTTCGAGCATACTCGTGAAATTGCCCGTATCAACAAGCCGACCGACAAGAACAGATGGTACATGACCCCCCAGATGGTCAACGCTTATTACCACCCTAGTATGAATTTGATTTGTTTCCCTGCTGCGATATTGCAGCCGCCGTTTTTTGACGCCGAGGCTGATCTGGCGGTCAATTATGGAGGTATGGGGGCGGTTGTCGGGCATGAGATGACGCACGGATTCGACGATAAGGGTTCCAAGTATGACGCGAAGGGGAACATGGAGAATTGGTGGACGGAGGAGGACCAGAAGAACTTCGAGGGGAGGGTCGAAGTCATGGTCAACCAGGCGGAGAAGGTGAGAAGTGTCATCGTTTGTTCAACCTTTGGCATCTAATTCTAACTCTATCCTCGCAGTTCGAAGTCCTAGGACAGAAACTGAAGGGGAAACTCACGGCAGGAGAGGTAAGAATACGAAAATTCATTCTTAGGTGATGTCTCCACTATCGTTTCTAACGACGTCGTCAACGCAACCTTCCACGCTTGTCGCAGAACCTCGCCGACCTCGGAGGCCTCAAGCTGTCCCTCCGCGCCCTCAAGAAGCGCATGGGCGAGGATAACATGAAGTCCGAAGCCTCCAAGATCGACGGCTTCACCCCGATGCAGAGATTCTTCCTCTCCTGGGCGACCGTGTGGAGGCAGAATATTACCGACGAGAGGGCGAAGCAGCTCGTCACCATCGACCCGCACGGGCCGAACGACTTCAGGGCGAACGGGCCGCTGTCGAACATGCCGGAGTTTCATGAGGCCTTTGACGTCAAGCCGGAGGATCCCATGTACAAACCGGTTGAGGAGAGGGTGGACGTTTGGTAAGAAGGTATTGTGTTGGGCTTGGGATTGGAATTGGGATCGGGCGCGGGCGAGAGAGAGAGAGAGTGAGGAACCGACAGTATGGGGAGTGAGGAGGAACCGAAATAAATTCTTTTAAGTAAAATGTCAACACTTTCAATTTCCTGCCCTGCGACGAGCTCTTGGTGAACCTGCATCTTTCTTTAACCCGGGCAGAAGTTGGTAAAGATAGCTTTTCCCCTCCCCAAATTTTAAGGATCCTCCTATAATTAACTAACCTCGACGATGCAAATATTTATCTTAACATTTAAATTAAAAAAATTAAGACTACTCTGATATGCTTTTCGGCAATTTCTGAACTACCACCCCCAGTCCTGCAATGGAAGAGGAAAACGAGCACCCGCTCCCCCCTCCCCCGCCTTCCACCCCAGCTATCCC
>BRXX01000395.1:56634-97400 GCA_030267905.1 Triparma verrucosa
CCCCCCCCCCCCCCTCCCACTCCACCCTCGCCACAGAGTGAAATCTCAAGCCCGAATCCAGAAGCCCACCTCGGCTTCCACCTCCCCCCAGCCCCAGTCGACCGAGAAATTCTACAACCTGGGATCCCCCAACCCGTCGACGAACTTCGTTTCCTCCCCGCCCACCCGCCTCTCCCCCTTGCGCCAGTCTTCGAGGGGCTCTATAAATGCCCCCCTTTCCGACTTTCACGATCTCTACTCCTCCGTCTCCCGAATTAACGGAACAAGTTCGCAGGAGATGCCCGAAGTCCTTCGCGACCTCGAGCTGCTCGACGCCGAGAGGAGGTCCCTGATGGGGGAGAACGACACAAAGGCCCCGTCTCTGATTTGGGACGAGAGCAGGTGAGAGAACGCGGCACTGGCATGAGCACGAGCACAATTTCGCTCACCCCCCCTCCCCAACCCCCTGTACCCACCCCCTCTACCCAACCCCTCTACCCACTACAGCCTCATCAGCAGGTCCGCCACGGAGACCGACGATGTCCTAGAGAGCAAAGACCTGTCGCAGGAGACCGCGAAGATGCTGGCGTACGCGCTGGACAAGGTCGAAAAATACACTTCGACCTCGTCCCTGGCGAACGACTCCTCGAAGCACTATCACAAACCGAACGAGTCGGAAAAGGCGGTGACCATGAATCTTCCGTCTACCGCAGGAAGCAGCCGAAGCTTGAAGACGCCTGTGCGGTCGCCGAGCCAGACCCGCAGCTACCTTTCCCTGACGAAGAGCCTTCCGGGCGGCAGCCCCACAGAATCGGAGAGGTGGAACATAACCAGGACCCGCAACTCGTCCCAAGACATGATGGCGATGGCGTCACGGGCGTCACGGGCGGACTCGGCGTCTCCCATCATCGGGCGCACCATAAGTAGGCAGGGGAGCGTGAAGCTCTCAGTCAAGCCCGGCACCGACATGGACACTGGAAACGCCAAGATCTCCCCGGAAAAGGACCGAGATGTGGCACCTGAAACTTCGGACGCCTTGGAAGCTGCCATGAGCTCAGGCTTTGTCGTGAGCCATGAGGTTGCCAGCTGCGAGGAGATTTGGGTGCAGAGCTACGGAAGCGACCTGAACAAGTACACTAGTATCAGTTTGTGGGCGGACACGGTGCACGCTGAGGCGCGCACCTTGGTCGATAGCCGGACTCTTCCTGCATCCGCTCTCGCCGCCATGTCCGCCCAACTCTTGGTCGACATTGAACACAAATTGGTCTCCGTTCACGGGCCGGTAGTCCACGACGTGGTGGACGAAGTTCTGTCGAGCGTGTTCATCCTGAGCGACGCCGACGGCAACCCGACATGTGAGGCGGCGAGGAAGATCCTAGAGCGTAACCTGTGGGTGCCGGGTAGGACTGACATGACCGAGGAGGACGCCATCAGGGAGGAGAACAACCAGGGCGACGGCCAGCTCACGATGAAACACCCCGTTTTCGCTGAGGGCGGACTCGGCGTTCGAAAGAGGCTGGAGCTGTTCATGTCGTGTCCGACCTTCTACGACCAGATGCGGTACCTTTGGGGCAACCTCAAGAAAGAAATCGTGGTGCGCCCCCCCTGTCACCGCAAGATGCAGTCCATGCGAGCCGAGAGGCTGATGGAGACGAGGCTTATCACCAGGGCGTGCGATCGTTGGGCCAAGGGCATCATCGTCGTTTGCTTCGACGCGTGGAGGCTCGAGGTCAGCATCGGGAGGGAGCGAGAGAAGAAGGGAAAGTACATGATGATGATGATGAGCTTGAGCGTGAAGGACGTCTTCAAGGTCTGGAAGAAGTGGGCGAAGGAAAACAAGCGATTCGGAGAGAGGGACGCGAAAGAAAAGGCGAAGGAACTGGTAGCAACCACTAAAGCGGAGATAAAAAAGCTGCACCTTAAGAACGCCGGAGGCATCGGGGGCAACAGGAAGGCAAGGGACGCGGCCGAGAAGGCCAAAAGGAAGGTCGTCGACGCCCTGGCCATTTACGAAATGCCTGCGCGCCAGGTTGGAGCGCTCCACAAGATTGTCAAGGGCTTTACCAAGGCTTTCGAGAAGTTCACGCAGTTCCAGGACTCGCAGCACCAGTACCACATCGAGGAGATGTTCAGGAAGGACGAGGACACCACCCGCCTAGCACCGCTGTACAAGTGGAAGAGCGTGGGGCCCAACGAGGAGGCTTTCAAAAGGGGGAGGAGGCCATCGCTCGGCGGCAGGCCTAGCGACCTCTTGGACCCCGGCAAGTTCGACGTCGAAACGGACTGCGACGACAACGACGAGGAGACCATCAGGAAATGGATTCCCGGCCAGTTCGCCTCCGTGGAGAAGACCCCAGCCTTCCACCCCTTTGAGACTAGGGCGGGGAGGAGGTGCAAGAGGTGGCTCAACAATTGCCTGCGGACGTTCGTTTACGAGAACAACCTGCCCAAAAGCAAAATGTGTAGGCATTGGAAGGACATGGAGGACGGCACACTGCTCGAGACTCTCATGCTTCACCTCACGAAGAAGAGCCCTCAGGTCGACAAGGACCTGCAACAGGGCTACGCCGAGATGGCGAAGAACGAAGAGGCGCTGTACAAGGAGAATGTCGAAGATGTTTCGAAGGAGTTCTACGAAAGTAACCCCTCTTTGCTCAAGTGCTGGAGCCTCCTAAAGTACTGCAGGGATAACTTCAACGGGGCCTGCCGTCACATCGACCAGAACCACCTGACAGGTCTGGATCGGCCGAAGACTCAGGCCGAAGTTGAAAAGCACGAGGCGAGGATGGCGAGTCTGGCGATGAGGGCGAAGGAGACAGGCATCATCGTCCACGTCATGTCTCAGTACATGGGTCAGAGGATCCACGTTCTCCACATCCACGAGCCCATGACTTTCGCAATGGTCGCCGAGCTATTCTGCACCTTCTTCAAGGACTGCCAGGACATGATCGGCGAGCAGGATCACACCCAGAAGCTCTACAACAAGACGCTGCTTGCGAACAGAGACTTGATCAGGCAGCAATTTATGGAGCTTTCGATGCGAGGGCCCACGCACTGGGATCACGCCCAGCTCCTGGGCATCGCAGGGAAGATAAAAAATCTGTACCAGACTTTCGCCGAGCCCGACGAGTTCCTCATGACGCAGTGGGTCAAGTGCTTGGACGACAGGCTGAGGTACAGGGCTCACTTGCCCGAGCTGATTCGCTGCGTGTGGCAAAGCGTCTGCACCACGGTGCTGTCGCGCAAGGTCCGGACAGAAGAGGACTTGGACGACGGCACATTCACAACCATCGACCCTCTCCAGCTGAAATCCGAATTCAAGCGAAACGGTATCATCAACGACATAGCCATCGAAGAAGAATGTGCCGGTATTACAAAGGTTCTCAAGAATAGGATTAGGGATCTGAAGAGGATCTTCCAGTTCTACGCCGCCGCCGGCGACGGAGGTCCGGCCACGAGCATGGACAACGCGGAATTCTGGAAGTTCGTCAAGGACGTCAAGCTCCAAAAGGACCGCCAAAAGTTGCCGTCCGTTAGGGTTGACCTGATTTTCCAAGCCTGCAACATCGACTACAGTTTGGAGGGCGCAGACAGAATCGCATCTGACGACGGAGAATTAGATCCCGGAGAGTGGGTGGAAGGACTGTGCAGGCTGTGCATGTACCGCTACACGAAGGGATCCGTCGCGTCCAGGTTGGAGAAGATGCTGAACGAAGACATCCTTCCGAACGCATGCAGTTTAGACATAGACGTCTTTAGGGAGCGGCTGGCCGGGGACAGGGTCAAGGATACGCTGACGATGCACAAGATGAACATGAAGCCCGTCTTCGTTGAATACGCGGCCGATGACGACACTGACGGAGCCTGCGACTCGCTGGAGAGCATGAACAGCAAGGAGCTGGTGACGTACTGCAGGGACTTGAAGCTTTGTGGAGCGCCTCCTGCCCTGAGTGAGAGGGCGATTAAGACTCTTTTCGCGTTCTGCCAGCAAGAAGAGGAGGAGATCGAGGAGGGCGAGGCGGAAACCCAGAGCGACAGCGAGCAGGTGTACAGCGAGTACATGGAGACCAATGCAGCCATCGGGAGTCAGATGAGGCCCGATCCGTACAATGTGCTGGAGATTCGTATCGACCAGTATTTGTGCGAGCTCGTGCACCCCGTCTCCATCACCTTGCAGCGCTTCAGAGGCAAGGGTCTGCTGACAGTCGAAAGGCTGAAGGAGAAGTGGATAGAGAAGCTTCAGCGTGACAAGGAGAGGGAGGAAGGGGGTGACAGCGTCAGCGGCGGAGGTGGCGGCGGCGACGAAGAAATCAAGAGCGCCAGTGGCAGTAGGCCCGGCAGTGCAGCTGGAAGCAGGCCTGGCAGCGCCAAGTCCAGGCCAGGGAGCGCAAAAGACAAAGGAAGAAGAGGGAGCAAGAGCGAATCCCGCAGACCCTCCTTCTCGGGATCTATAAAAGAGTGATTCTTAACATAGCATAGCTTTGCAAATTTCATTTTATTATTATTGAGTATAGCATTTCATTCATTTTCGAATTTTCCTGACCTCCATGTATAAATCTCCGCACACCTTGCACTTTCCTCCAGTTGCCATCTTCATAGCGCAAGCCTTGCAGAAAGCGGCATGGCCGCAAGGCATGCACTCGTATAAATACTTCTTCTTAGTGCACTTCAAGCAGTAGCCGGATTTGGCCACTTTCGGTTTTGGGGCGCCGTCACGAGACGACGGTGACGAGAGCGAGAGTGTGTTGCTGACTCTTCTCGCCAGGGCAATCGATATAGAAACGGGGAGCGTTGGAGCTATAGCATCATATTTATCGGAGGATGGCCTAGAAGAGCCGCTGAACATCCCTACACTCAAACAAGTCAGCGGGTGTGTGGGACGAGCAGGCCAGAATTGTATTTTTACTCGTCTGCTGTCTGCTTTTACTTCTGCAAAGGATCAAAGATCACAGCCATTTCATGCAAAGGCAGGCACAACTGCCAGAGACAAAGAATTCAAGACGGCCGCAGATTACCCCTTCCAAAACTGCAAGCTGCCAGCACACATTACAGGGGCTCCCTCTCACCCCGTCCCCGCCCCAAAAGAGCCCCTCCCGCATACACGCTTCCTCAATCCGAGACCCAACTCTGCTTAGCACCCTCGTCCTCCCTCCCCCCTGCTTTACACCCTTGACCGACCAAAAGGAGCACCCCTTTCGCTGCCCCGGGTCTTTACCTGTCTACGCGCTCCTCCCGCCCGCCCACCGCCCTCTCTTCTAAAATGGGTGGCAAAAAGGACCCAACCTCGTCCCAGCCTGCCTCCTTCGTCATCTCTTCTATGATCCGCGCCCTCCCTGATGGCCGAAGACTTCGTTTCAACATGTGCGACACGGTCATCTTCGACAATGGACGGGTAGTTGCCCACTCCTTCACCAACAAAGGCGGAGAAGTGGTCAAGAAGAAGGGCCAGAACACAAATAGAGATTCCATTAGGGAGAAGGTGAGAGACGGACACACAGGCTTTCTTGTTGTCTAGCCCCCCCTAACCCCCCCCTTCTCCTCGATACTCTCGCGCTCCACTATCCTGCCCCAGTTCTCGACCCTGTCCCTTCTCGGCAACCCCCGCTACAATCCTCACAACTACCAGGCAGTCGTCCGCTACCTCGACGGCACCTTCTGCGTCCAGGACATGCTGGAGTTCGCCAAAACAACGGCCACTTGGCCCCCAAGCGACTCGACCATCATTTCGATGCAGCCGTGGCTGCCGGGGATGGGAAAGGAAGGGTTGATTTATAGGAATAGTTATAGTATCGCTGATGATAAGGGGAGGTTGAAAACCAGTACGCACAGTTTTCCTGCCCTGCCCACCAAGGAGGAGGTGGAGGACATGCTGGACGGCGCGAAGCAGAGCGACGGCATAAGCCACAGGGTTCCGCCGTCTGCCGTTAGAGTTCAGAAGCTTCTCGCTCACACAATGTGCACCAGCTTCGACGTTGCGACTAAGCAGCTCGTTCGCTATGTGGAGGAGGCTAATAAATGCCGCGTCGTCCGCTTGTGGGTTGACTACGCCATTGACCACTCGAGTCAGATGTGGTTCGTCAACTGCGGAGGCTGCACAGTGGCCAGTGGAGCGGCCGCCGTCGATTTGAGAGCAATTAGCTCGCGTGGACATAATGCGATGGTCCACGCGACAGGAGCTACTGCGACGGGGAGGAGCGGCTTCTTGGGAGAGGCAGGCGCGACAATGGAGAAGAATGAGCTGGAAAGGGTGCAGAAGCAAGTCATTAGCCCTAGCCCTATCAAGGCGCGGAAGAAGAAGAAGCAGGACATCTACGAGGAGGAGCAGCGAAACAGACTTTACGAGCAGCAGATTCTCGACGCAGAACTCCGTGCGGAGAAATTCGGCGAGACGGACCTGGGTGACGCCTCCATGCGACGGCAGCAAAAGGAGGAGCGCACGAAGAACCTCATCGCCCCCCACTTCGAGCGGGCGGGCGGCTCTCACCTCCCCTCTGTGCCCCCCCCGCGACCAAATTCACAGGGCGAGGCCAGAAAGCACGTCCACAAGAACATGAACAGCCCCAAACACTCGAACAAGAATTTGCCGACGGAGTACAAGTGCCATGGGCAATTTTGCGACCTCAGAACAGTCGACCCCGCCCCTCTCCAGAGCAGCGAAGACGATCGGGGCAGCAACAGGGAGCGGGCCTTGAGAATCGCGAAGCAGGTCTTGAGCGCCAACGAGATGTCGCAGCTTTCTTCCTCGGGCAAGCTCCTGCAGCTGGGTGTGACCAAGCGCGATCCGCTGGCCTACAAGAGCGTTTCGCAGAAGAGCATCGTGCTCGCAAGAGAAGAGAACAGAAAGGTCTCGAGGGGCGCCGACGACAGAGATAGCTGGAAGCACTACCCCGACACAACTCCAATGAGGGTTTTCCCCAGCGACGAGATCCCCAGCCCGGAGCACGTTCAGATGCCGGTCATCGACAGCCCTGGAAAGACGCCGAACAAATCGAACATGACCTTCAAGGAGCAGCGCGCCGCGCACAGGAGGGCCGCGAGGCAAGAAGGCGTGACTGCGGCCACTGAGCTGTCTTCAGGCCGCGCCACTTGGGGAGAGGCGCACGGCGAGGTCCTCGGCGGAGCCGCCAATTACTACAAGGAGGTCAAGGTCTGCGGAGTCTGTGCCCAAGTGTACTCTCTTCTCGACCAGTCAAGAGAGCTCATGGTCAGGGAGGAGGAAAAGAAGATGGAGGACGAAAGGGTCAAGAGCCTGAGCGACTACACTGACCACCACGACTACAAGGTTGGCAAGGACCACCATGTCCAAGGTCACCACCAGCACCAGCGCGATATCGAGGGCGCCGAGGGGGAGGGCGACATGGGAATCATGGCCACCGAACTTGGCAGGCAGCTCTTCACGGCGTCTCTGCACAACCCCCTTGGGCTGGACGGCAACACCATGCCGCCTCAAATGGAAGCCATAAACGAGGAAGACGGCATCGACACGACGTTCCTTTCGCCGGTCAAGACCAAGGGCGGCAAGGCCCAGTTTGCCAACTCCATTCGTTCGCCCTCTCTGCCGAAGCCGCGGGCAACGTGGAAGGACCACCTTAAGGAGGACGAGGAAATCGAGGCGTACGAACAGCAGAAGCAACCCAAGAGCGGGAAGAAGGGGAAGAAAGGCAAAACACCGCAGAAGGTGAAGATGTCGGACGCCCAGAAGGTCACCGCCAAAGGCAACGACCCCCACTTTGAAGTCCTAGACGACTACCTGAAGGGCGAGGGAAGACTCCAGCACACTGTCGCTTCCCGAAAGAAAGATCAGCTCAAGGGCGGCCGAAGCACCCAGATCAAGCTCAACAACGAAACCAAGCGCTACCACGCGAAGATTCTCATCGGCGACGCCAACAAAGAAAACGCCATGAGGGCGAAGGAGGCCTTGGAGCCTTCCGGCTACATAGTGAACTGGGTCGAGAACGGCGCGGACTGCGTGGAGCTCATGGAGCAGACGCACTACGACGCCATTGTGATAGCCAAGGATATGGCCGTGATGGACTGCTTCGAAGTAACCAAGTGGGTCCGCGACAGGGAGAAGAACAAACGGATCGAAAACGCCAAGAAGAGGGCGAACATAACTTCCACCAGCAAGGGGTTTTCCAAGACCGACAAGTCTAACCTGACCAGCAGCGACGAGGAGCAAATCAAGCCCGATCTGCCGCCCTTGCCGATCGTCATATACACGGACGAGGTGAAACCCGAGCACTTGAGGCTTTACATGGACGCGGGCATGGACGGCTGTGTGTCGAAGCCACTGCACGCTCCCTCCTTGGTCGAGACGATGAAGTCCGCCATCCCCGACCACCTTCAGGACCTCGTCACCGTGCTGGTGGCTAGGGGCGAGATGGCCGACCGGAACGCGACCGGAGAATTCGAACCCAAATACGGCCCCAAGGCCCGGATCAAGCCCCGGGCGTTCATCAGCGGAGTGATGGGCACGACTGAGGGCGACCACAGCAGTAGCGCCATGGTCGCCAACACCATGGCTCTGTCCGCCAGCTTCACCAACGAGGAGTACAGCTCCGGCGGGGTCATCCAGTACGATTCCGATACTAAGTTTCCGTACGTCGTTCTCGACGCAACTCAGCCGGGCCAGGACAACGCTGGCGCAAAGATGTTCAATATGGTCGTGTGTCACGACATCTTCGACACCTGCGAACGCCTCAAGATTGTCCTTCGCGAGGTCGTGCAGCGCTACCCCGGTATTCAGATTCTGCTGTGGAACTACCCGGGCCAGGCGTTTACAGAATTCAGGGAGGGTCAAACCCTCAACAACGACTACCACGCGGGTTGCTTGTACGAGCTGCTAGAGCACGTCGGCCCCGAGGGCACCGGGCAGTTCAACACCCAGAGGCCGTACTACCTCATGGGCTACGGAAACGGGTCTTCTATCGCCTCGTTCTTCGCGGCTCACTACAAGACCCCATTCTTGCGGTCTTTGCTCTTCTTCAACGGATTCTCATTCGTCGACCCTCACTACGCCGCCATCATGCACGACTGCATGAACGTTTTCTCGTGCAGTCCTGCCACCCGGCCCGATTTGCCGGTGTACTTTTACGCCCGCTTCATATTCAGCCCGGGCTACCTCAGCCAGGTATCAACGCCGCTGGCGCTGAACCTGTACACGGCAGTGCACAATCCCATCACGACCGACGGGCGTGTCCAGCTCTGCCTGGGCGCCTTGTCTCATGTTGACGTGAGGCCGTTTCTGGGAGACGTTGCCGCTCCGATCATCACGGTGCACGGCTCTCAGGCAGGCCTAGCTAAGCCCTTCCACGCGCAGCCTTTCGTCGAGAGCAGGCCTGGCGGCGAGGCGAGGTCCATCTACCAGTGCCTCAAGGCCAACAAGAAGCAGACCGTCGTGATCTGGGTCAAGGGCGGCCACGAGGTGTTCCAGGAGCAGAGGAGGAACTGCACCACGTTGATCGAGCAGCTTCTGACGGGATATCACGAGCTTAACGACGTCGCCTTCATGAGCGAGAACACCATTGAGCCGGGGGGCGCCAAAGACTTGAAGGGCGCCTCCGATAACGTGACGCTAGGCGGCAGCGTGAGCGGAAGCAACGGAGAGAACTTCGAGGACCACTTCGTCAAGAACTTGGTCAGTTCCGTGAACAAGGCGACCGTGGCGAAGAAGAAGCAGGACAATGCCGTCAGGGCGGAGGAGAACTTAAAGAAGAGGTGGGACAATTTCAGGGAGGAGAAGTCAAGTAAAGGCAAGGGCAGCACTTTGGAGAAGGGAGGAACTTCTCCGGTGAGCAAGAAGAAGAAGAAAGATGCTCCCTTAGACGAGTTCAACATGCCCGGCACCGTCACGGACCCATCGCACCCGTCGTTTGAGCGACAGGACAATCAGGTGTATAAGGCGGGCACGAGCACCATGTACCCCAACCCTGAGCAGTTCCCCGAGGTGAAGGAGTACATGGGGTGGAGGTTGAAGAGGAACAAGAAGCGTTTGGTGCGCCTCGAGCACGCCGCCAAGGTCGTGCAGGGCGCCTTCAGGGCCCACCTCGCCTGGATTATCGTCAAGAGGCTGAGGGAGGAGCAGGCCGCCAACACGATTCAGAGGGCCTACCGAGGATTCTTGGGCAGGCTGGAGTTCCTCCAGAAGATGAAGGAGCTCTGGGCGGCCCAGGTCATCCAGAGGACCGTCAGGGGGTACCTGGGAAGGACCAAGTTCAAGAAGAGGCGAATTTTCTTGGCTAGTCAGGTAGAAATAGCCAGGATCTGGCGCGGAGCGCTCGCCAGGATGCGCGTCGGCAAGCTCATCTCGCAGAGGAACAGAGCCGCGACGATGATGCAGGGCCTGTGGAGGAAGCGCCAGGCCAGGAAGTTCGCCTTCAAGAGGAGAATCGAAAGGAACGCGAGTTTAATCATCCAGAGAATATACAGAGGTCACTTGGGGAGGCGGAGGGCTCACCACGAGCGTGACAAGTACCTCTTTTCGAGGAGCCAGAGCACGGGCATTGAGTTCGGAAGGCAGATGCTGCTGGAGCACAAGCTCCATGCGACGAGGCTGCAGTCCGAGGTATCTCTGCTGAACCAGGAGAAGGTTGCGACGGAGGAGCGCGTCGAGGCCCTGCTGGAGGAGATCAGCGAGTTCGAGGAGGGCGTGAAGCAGCTCGAAAGGGAGATGCACAACCTGAGCAAGGTCGAGACCGAGGCCGAAGGAGTCTTGGACGACGTCGCGAGGCAGGAGCTTAGGGACCAGAAGATGAGGCTGGATAGGGACTTCGGCACCATGCTCACCCGCATCGCGGATAGGAAGGAGCAGCTCAAGGGCCTCGAAGGCAAGCTCGGCCAGATCGACAGGAACCGGCAGGCGAAGGAGGAGGAGCTCAGGGTCCTGGAGAGGAAGCTCGTGGTGCTGCTTGAGGAGCAGCAGCTGGAACTGGGCGACATCAGGAGGAGGCAGGAGAGGAAGGGCGAGGCGCTATTGAAGGGGGACGCGGGCGGGAAGGGCGGCGGCGGTGGCCAGATGGTTCCCGGCGGTGGCGGCGGAGGGGGCTACGGGGGCCCTACCGCTCACGACAAGAAGCAGGCGGCGCAGCTAATGCAGAGCACCGAGACTCTGATGAAATTCGGGTTCATGAGCATGAGCATGACGTACTTCAGCAGTCTGAACATGGTCAGGGCGATGAGAACAGTGGCGGCGACCGATACGGTCATGGCCGCGGTTGCGAATAGGGACGAGAGCTCGGCGGTAGGCGGCGGCGGCGGCGGAGGCGGAGGGGGTGGAGGCGGCGGAGGAGGCGGAGGAGGCGGAGGAAGGGACATGAGCGGCGGAAGCGTCATGGATTCCGACCAGTCCGCCTTCAAGCCTGACCTCAAGCCGGGCACGATGCCCGGCCAGCAGGACCTCAGAGTCCAGGCTTGGTCCGTCGACGACGTCGTGAAGTGGCTTTTGACGCTGAGCCTTGGACAGTACAGAGATACGTTCCGTGACGGTGCCGTCGACGGCGCGTTTTTGTACGCGTTGAACGACGACGATTTGAGGAACACCCTGGGCGTCGAACACAGGCTCCACAGGAAGAAGATAATCTTCAGCATCGAGGAGCTCAAGAAGGCCGAGGCCATCCACGACGAGCAGATGAAGATGAGCAACCTCGCCGAGCAGGCGATGGCTTACAACAGCGGCCTGGTGCAGGACTACCGGGGCAACGTCATCGGAGGAGGCGCCACCGGCGCTCCCGGAGGAGCCATGGTACCTTTCGGCGTTGTAGGAGGGGCAGGAGGAGCAGGCGAGAGCGACGATCCTTTCGCGGGAATGGACGAGGGAATCACCCTGCACCTTCCCGAGCTCATGAGCTGGGTCAGGCACCAGAAGTACAAGAAGCTGAAGGAGGCTCTTAACCAGATTCAGAACAAACCCTTCGACAGCTCAGTGGTGAAGGTGCAGTACATCGAGGGAATCGGCACCGCGTACATCGACCAGTACGAGAAGGAACCCTTCAACATGAACAAGACCGACGAGCACGGGAACACTTTGCTGAGCATCTGCGCGCAGAACGGGAACACCAGGATCGCCAAGATGCTCGTCCACAAGGGCGCGAACCCCAACCACCAGAACAAGTTAGGCCAGACGGCGGGGCACTTCTCCATAAGCTACGACTTCTTCGACTTCTCAAGCTGGCTGTACGACCCGGAGAACGGGGCGGGGGCAGACGATCTGCTGGAGAATATATACGGGCTGTCGGCGTACGATGGACTGGTGGGAGAGGAGGAGCAGATAGAGCAGGTGAAGCAGGACAAGGCTGGGGATGGAGGAGGAGCAGATGAAGAAGAAGAAGAGGACTAGGGTTAGGGAGGTTAGGTTGAGGAGGATGTAATATAACTGTATAATTACTTTTGGTAAAGTTAGTCTGGTTTTTATTCTATCCTTTTCTTTTTTTTTGAAGGATTAGGAGTGGAGTGAAATTTACATGGATATTTCATTCCAGGATATTGCTTATTCAAACGTCTTTTTCATACGAATAGACGATATACCAGGGGGGAGAGAGAGTATATCAATTAAACGAGTCACGCTACGATAAGCAGATATAATCGTGGAAACCTTTACTTAACACACAAATTACCGACACTCACCGCCTCGGTCCTCTCTTCCTCTCTCCAATAAAATTGTAATAAGCAGTCGGACTCTATCCAGCTACCTATTTCCAACTATATGAGCGACTCGGGTTTACTAACGTTGGGAATATGCTGTAGTGATATAGATTATGGAAGATCCCATGTGCCCCTGTTTCCTCCTCCTGCCTTGACTATCTGGTTGCAGACGCGGTACACCAATCAGCTCATCAGAGTTGGCGAGGAGTCCAAAGTCACAGTGGACCGATACGACTTCGACGAGTCCTTCGTGCGCGTGAGGCTCTTGTGCGGCGGGGCTCCGACTTCCTCCTTCGACTCGTCTCTGTACTCGTTGTCTTCTACCTCCCTCCCTGTCTCCTCGTCCTCCAAGATCAAGGAGCCGCAGACGTCTCCGACGTCGGTTTCGAAGAAGAACCAGCGGAGGAAGCAGCGGCGGACGTCGCTCGTCCGCGCCCAGAGTTCAGTTGCGGCGACGCCTAGCCCTCCTTTGAGTCGGAACGGCCCTGCTTCTGACAAGGTGAGACGTTGCGAACGTTGCGTTAATAGCTCCTCGCACCAAGAAATACCATTACTAACCGACAGCCCTCGCGAAAACGCCAACCCACGCGCGCTCGTTCACTCGCTCGTTGCAGCCCCACAAGCGACGCGAGTCCATCCTCCTTAGCATCAGCGCCCTCCCCGGCTTCGAGAAGGCCGCCGGCACGGCCTCTGCCGAGTCGAGCGAGTACTGGGCAGGCATGTGCCGCAAGCTAGAGTACTTTGGGTCGGACGTGGCTGGCTTCCTCTCCACCCCCCCTGATTATAAATTCAATATGTCGGAACTGAAGGAGATAAGTCCCGGCAAATTCTCTCTTGACGGCGTCAAGGCCTCCTTCCTGCAGCTGGGAGAGTGCACTGTCGAGGCTCACCCTTCTGACAGCTGGGTCGCCATTGGAGGCGACGGCTTCTGCGTCAAACTATCGCTTACGGAAAGCGCGCAGCTGCCCCCACCGCCCCCCGTTACGGACGAGGCTGACGCCGCAGTGAAGAAACCCAACCTCACGCTACCGCCGGTGTTGAGCCCTGCCGTTCCTTCCCTGAAGAAATCGGCTTCATCCTCCTCAGCCGGAGCCGGCTCGGCCCCAACTCTCCCCTCAGGTGTTATAGCTTCCTTCACGGTCCTCTCGCCTAAACCCCTGCCTCCTCAACCTCCCCCCGACGAACCGACCTGGATCGCTGCGCCCGAACAGGAAATCGTCTCCTCCTACCCAAAGGAGGCAGGCATCGAGAAGCTCGAGTGGTTCCTTCCTTCGAACCCCGTCCTTCTATCCCCCTCCCCGCCGGATCTGCGATTGCTATCGATGCACTACAACCTATCCAACGTGATTGATTTCTCCACCGAGCTCTGCGTCTTCCTCTGGACTACAATAAGCTGCGGCCCCGAGAAGAACTACATCGGCGCCCTAATATCCTGGGTGAAGGTTTGCGGCGGCGGAGAATCATACGGCGGAGGCGTATGGGCACCCGTTACCATGTGCATGGTTACGCAGCTTCCGATTATAGGTGCAGTCAGACGTTGTCTCGTGAGACTCAAGAATGAAATGTGTAAGGACGTACCCGTGAAATACATCAGAGAGAACATCAGGGCACTCACAATGGAGACGCCATCTCCAATCGCGGGGGTTTTGAATGTTTCGGTACCGTTCATGAAGGGACCTTCGATACCAGTCAATCTTCCTCACCCTAATTGCCTCCCCCCGTTGCCTCACGGTAACGCTCTCACTTCAACCCTCCGCCTTTTACACAACGTTCGGACTCTGAACATGTTACTCGGCGCTCTCTTCACCGAACAGAAGTTGCTCTTCGTCAGCCGCAACCCCACAGTCCGCGCGATGGTCTGCGAGACTCTTCTGGCTTTGGTTTTCCCCTGCGTGTGGAGCTTCGTTGTTATACCTATCTTGCCTGATGAGATGGGAGAGTTCATTCAGGCTCCTGTGCCGTACATTCTAGGAGTACCGAAAATAACGGACGAGCTGGCAGATCATGTAGGGCCGGATGTCGTGGTTTACAACATCGACGAGGGGAGGTTCGTCGGTGAGGTGAAACCTTCTCCGCTGCCGGAGGCAGTAGGAGAGACAGTGAAGCAGGCGTGGAATGAAATGCACGCGGCGGGGGGCTTCGACAGCAGGAAGATAAATTATACCGAGGCGGAGACGAAACTGGAGAACAGGTTCAGGGTGACGTTGAGGTGAGAGGGGCGCGGGGGCGAGGAGCGACGCGAGGGCGGAATATGGCGTCGTCGTTCTAACTCGCCACGATCGTCGCAGCCTCGCCTTGTCCAATTACATCAAGCGGAGCGAGAGCTTGCTCGAGCTGGGGCCGGAAGACCCGTCCTATCAGTTCACCCACGAATTCGCTCAGACTCAAATGTTCTCGAACCTGGTGGATCGAGTGGACAGTGAGTGCGTGTTCTTTCACGATTTGCTGGACTTGCTCGAGATCACCTCTGGCGACGATCGCGAGGCCGTCAACGCGGGTGTGAGCGTGCTGAAGGAGTATGGAAAGAACGTCGAGATGTTCAAGGTTGTCATGAAGGGGTCGAAGGGGGGCGCAAAAGATGTGGAAGAAGGGGAGGATGACAATACGCTAGCGGCCGAACCATTTTCTTGGGTAATTCGAGACGGCGGGCGCGCCAGGACTCATACCGAGGAAGATACGGCGTTCATCCTCAGCGTCGCGAACGCCGCCGCCGAGCGAGCCGCCCAAATGCTAAAGCAGGGCGGCACGGGAAGCGAACGGAGCCTTGGGGGCGGCGGTTCAGTCGGGGACAACCTCTCTGTAGGGTCCCCCACCCACAAAATGTCCGCGGAAGAAAAGCGCAGGAGCCTCAAGAAGAGGGAGAGCACCAGGGGTCTTGGCGGAGGTGAGATGCGAGCCAAAATTACGAGGAGCATAAGGTATCGATATTGTGATGCCAACTCCACCACAATTTCTAACCCTAACACCGACAACCCGCCCTTCCATACGATTCGCTTTGCTCGTCGCAGGACTCGATTCCAGTATCGATTTCTCCTTCAACGGAGTTGCGAGCCAGTACACGATCAACGGCGTCATGGACCCCAACGCTTCAGATGGCGTTGGATCGGTTGGGGGGGAAGGAGGAGATCAGGAATGTGGTTGGACCCCTCAAGTTTACGAGCTGAGGGCTTGTTTGAAGCAGGCCAAGGAGGACCGCGAAAGGAAGGGGACAACGGAAACGGAAGGCGAAAAGTAACGTATAATAGTGTAATAATATGTTTTGTATGATTTAATTTGAAGATTATTGTTTTTTATCAGCAGGCGAGGCCGACGAATCTCATTGTTGCGCAGCTAATGATCAGCGACTTCCGGAATGACGGCGACGGAGAGCCTTCGTATATCCCCTCGCTATGTTTCTCGTAAAATGTCTTTAACATGACGCCGTCCGGCGAATCCTTCGGCGGCTCATTGTCGAAAGTTATTACAGCCTCAGACAAGGCGGCCTCAATTGAGCTCTGCGAGGAGGGCGATATTGAGTCTCCGTATTCTGTGTCCGCCAGCTTTGTGAGGAAACCAGCGAAATTCTCGGCGTTCGCCCCGCGCGCCTGGATCGCCAACGCGAGGGCGAGGAGCAGATCGTCGACCGGGGTAGCAGGATCGAGCACCCAAGCTAGTCGTCGATCTTCCAGGTCCTCCTTCTTCACAGACAGCTTGCCACGTAGCTCAGCGGCCAGGTCGTGGGCCGTGCCCTCGGCGTAACCCCAGTGCCAATCCGGTGATGTCCAGTCGTGAGCCCCGAGGACGCCCATCCCACGGGATGAGGAAGAGGAGGAGGAGGAGGCGATGGACGGAGTGGTTTTTTGTTTATTTACGGCCATTTGACGAAGTAAATAGGGCGCTGTTGTAAAACTAGTGCACACAGAGAACACGTGGGCAAAAATTAGCAGCAAAATCGAATTGAATTTCATCTGCCTAAAATAATCGATGAACAGTGAAGAAATCTCTGATGATCCTCAAACCAACTACCATACCTCTTCTGGCGATCAAGGTGAGCTATTTAATCTTTCTATGGGGAATTTATTTCATAAATGTCCCATTAAAGGCTGCCCCCCTTGCCCAAGCTCGTATGAAAACACATAAAACCTCTCTGTCTGGCTTCGCAACTGTTCGGCCGGGCCCACCACCAAAATCTTAATTTCATTCCAGCCCGTCTAACGAATAAACAATTCTTCTCGCAGTGTCACCCGCCAAGTTATGCCACCCCCGTCTGGACCCCCTCCCCGGCTTCCGGGTCCTCCACCTGGAGGCCCTCCCCCTCCAAGTTCCAGGCCCCCCCCCAGCAGGCCCGCCCCCCAGTATTCTGGTGAAGACCTCAGATATATGCGCGAGAGCGAGGCCCCTGAGGGCTACGATCCGGACGACCCTTACGCCAAAATTTTCCCTGACATCGCAACCAAGGCGAAACTGGTCTTATCAAACGTGGAGATGGCAGGTGAGGAGTTGCGACGGCAGGAAGGAGAGGAACCCTGAGCACAAACTACTATTACAAGAAACCCCTCCCAACTCACCCACCTCGCGCACCTCTCCCTCGCACCAACAGACCAATGGTCCAAGCTGAACGACATGCGTCTCGACATGGAGCTTTGCGATGTGACGTTTCAAGTGCAGGACGCCCAGTTCCCTGCCCACCGTGTAGTCCTTTCCTGCTGTTCCCGCTGGTTGAAGTCCCTCCTGGCAGCAAAGGAGGGGGACGGAGTCATTGTCCTCGACTCGCTTGACCCCGGGGCCGTGCACTCCGTGGTCTCTTACTTGTACGGAGAGCCCCTCCACTTCACCCCGGCTCTGAGCGAGGAGGTGATAAGGGTGATCAGGACTTTCGAGCTCGACGAGGTGGAGATCAGATGCTGGAAGTACCTGGTCGGTGCCGTCACGACGCGTAACTGTGTCTGGCTTCACCGCCTAGCCGACGCCTACGACTGTCCCGCTTTGAAGTGGCAGTCATGGAGGGCGATCAAGCAGGTGAGAGAGCGAGCGAGAGAGCGACACTATACAGTAATAGCACACTAACACAACCTAACCATCCGTTCCCCATACATAGGTTCTGGGCGCGTACGAAAATCAACCCATGCAGGTGCTTGGAAGGCAATTTGAGGATGACGAGGAGGAGGAAGACATTAGGAAGCCGAGAGCGACTGACGTGCACGAGGATCCTGCCGACGATAGCGAGGACGAAGAGTCGGACGGAGGGGCGGATGATGCTCGCGGCCGGTCGCTCAGCGCCGTCAAGACGAGCAAGGTCTCTCATTTTGGTACAGGCAGCTCCAAGCCCCGGAGGGCCAAGGCTGTCATTATGGATTGGGCGAAGTCGCTCCAGAAGGAGTGGGAGTCCTGCGAGCCCATCCTCACGGAAAAGGGAGAGAGGACCATGAGGCTGCTCAAGGGAGAGCTTCCGGTGGAGTGGTACAGGAACCGACTGATGCTGTTTTACGAGGAGCACAATCCAGAGAAGCTCAATACCATCGACATCATCCTCGAGGAGTGGCAAGGGAAGGAGGACGAGCTGCTCAAGGCCGTGGTCGACAAGTACAAGACCAAATACGAGCACGAAGAGGCCGCCGCAATATACGAGCAGGTCGGAGCGGACTACAACAAAGGAAGAGTGGTGACGCACGATGTGCAGTTCGGAGATCAGTAGTGGCGTATGCGTGTGTTTTCAGGGGGGAGAGGTAGGAGGAAAGATCTGTAGTTTTTAGACGAAAAGTTACTTCTACTTTTTTATAATTAGTTTTGAGCTTTTCGTGAAGCATGATACATATCATATTAATATGCACTGTGTTCCTCTCGCCCTTTGTTTTCACTTTCGTCTTCCATAAATATTTTCCTATCCCAATAACTACAGAGATTCCGGAGAATTATATGTTCCATCTGCCAACCCTAACATAATTTGTAAGCTTGGGGATTCCTCCACGTTATCAGAGTAATAAGCTCCCAGTTGAGACGAAATGTCCAGTCCAAATGCACCATCCCCCGCCGCCGCACACACAAGCATTCAGCAGGGAGAGGGGCTGGAATGGAGAATGGACAATCCCCTTACGACGCCGCGTCAGACGCCCCCTTCTATTACGTCCCCTCCTCCAGCTCTTACAGCTCCACCGCCTACGGCTGCCAACACCATAGGACCAGTTCATGTCACCGAGTGTGCCACAATATACTCCATTCTAATGGCGTGCATCACGAATAGCTACACAGCCCTCAACGCTTACTATGCATTCTTCAGCTACGGGCAGGAGAAAGCGAAAATTCATCAGTTCTGGATGTGGATTCTACTTCCGCTCTCCTTGATGGCGATTAGCATATCTTTCGCCCTGAAGCCAAGGCGGGACGGCCTGTACAAGTTCTGCCTCTACTTCCAGTTCTTCGTGTACGCATTCATGTCAGACTTTTTTCTTCTCGTCGGCTACGACTTCGAGGCAGGCGCGACTATTCAGTTCTGCCTGCGGTGCGGCCTTGTCTGGCCCGCTTTTCTCAAATTTGCGACCAAATCAAGGTCAACTTTCTCAAGACTGTCGGACGAAGATCTTTCCAAATTCCTCGTCAACGATGTCATCATGGGTGCAATGATTGTGGGCTTGGGCCAGCTCGCGTTTCTAATGTTCGGAAGCATCCAGTGCGACGGAAACGCAGACGACTGGACCGATTGTAATAGAACGCTCATCAGCCAGGCAGGGTTGAGCTTAATGGTCTGGATTTACGTCACGATCAAACTAGCCAGCGGCGTTGTGCCGCATCGGATCCTTAAAAAGCACGTAATTCACCCGAAGAAGATGCTGGCTATGGACGTGAACACCGAAGAAGCCGTTCAGGCCTTCGGACTTTTGATCGCCGTCACATGCGCACTATATCCGCTGGGTAACTACGGAGCAGATGGGAACTTCGGCGACGATGTCGAGGCGCTTGTCGCATTTCTTGTGCCGAGTATTGGCACCGCCTGTCTACTTTTGACCGCGATCTGGAAAGCGGTAGTAATCAGAGGGGAGATGAGGAGTGAAGCGTCTCCAGCTAACTCAGACGTTGCTCCGCCGCCCCCAGAGCCAGACATCCTGTTGGAGGAGGCCTCCTCGTTCTGGGTTTACGCCGGAGTCGTGGCGACAACGTACGAGTCTACGATTTGCATAATTGCGGCCGTGACAAAAGATTCGTATTACCAAACTCTATCCAGCGTTAGTTTACCGATCGTAGTGCTTACTTATGTTGGGTGTTTTGCGTGTCAGCCAAGGAGAAGGAGCCCGAAAGATATGTGGCAACTGCGCCTGCATTTCATGAGCTTTGCTGTTGTGTGCGAGGTATCCTTGGCGGCCGTTGAAGTCCGCAAAGGCGACACTTTCTCGGCCGTCGTTCACTTAATCCGTCTGGCAGCTCAAGTCTTTGTTTTTCATTATGGTCTTAAGCTCCGAGGGGCCATAGGTCGACTACCAAATAAAGACCTCGAATCGTTCTTGGTCGACACACTCTTCAAGGGCGGGTTAAAGACCCTATTTTCAATCCTCTTCTTAACGTTCAGGGTGACCAAGTGCTCTTTCGAGAGGGAAAGTTTAGGGGCCTGTTACGACATTTCTTTCTGTTCGATGTGCATCTCGATCTACCTCATAGGATGGTGGCTGACAAAGTTAGTTCAAGCAAGCGTTAGGAGCGAGTGGCGTAGAGAATTGAACTTGTCGATCGAGCAAATCACAAGGATGAAGAATATTTCTCTTCGACGAGCAGTTGCAGGCTTCTTCACCGTCGTTACCGGTGTCTGCGGAATTTTCCTTTTTTCCATGATGAGTGCCGACGATATGAACAAGGACATGCTCACCGGCCTAGGTTCCACGGGCATCATAGCAGTTCTCGGAGTTTTCATTTCAGAAGTTTACTCGAATTTGAAGGCACAGAGGCGAAGGCTGAGCGAGTCTGTAAGTCAGCAAATAAATGAGCGGGCAACGGGAGACGAAGAGCCGGTGGAGGAGATCTCTTGGATTCATGTGGGAGTGAGTTTCGCCATGATGTCAGCGTACTCGGCGCTGTGTGTGGTTTACGGCGTAACGCTTAAAGCTGAGTACTGGATGATGGCAAGCACAATTTTGCCTATTGCCGTGCTTCCATACGTAATGTCATCAGTGAGCGCGCCGAAGAGGTCAGATGCCCGCTATTTTCGGCTCCTCTACTTTGGGCTCGCCTCAGGTCCTATGCTTAGCGATGTTGCATCTGCCGTGGGGCTGTTTCGGTTGGGCTTGGCATCCAATGCGCTGTTCGCCCTCTTAAGACTCCCTCTCTGGTACATTGTGTTCAAGCTCGTATTGAAGCTCCGTGCATCAGCGGCTAAGCTTTCGCCGCAAGATCTGTCAAAGTTCTTGTGCCAGACGGTCTTCCTGAAGGGCGCTGCGGCCATCGGAACGATGCTCTTCTTCTCGTTCGAGGCCGTTTCGTGTTTCATCAGCCAAAACTCTCTCGACAACGGGCAGTGCACCAACACATCAAACGCGGCTATGTATCTATCAGTCGACCTCATAATTTTAACTTCTTTGAGCATATTTGGGAAGACTGTGCCGAGGAGTGTCCAACAGGAGACGGCATGGGAGCTCTCAACAATCGCTACGCTGAAGGGTCTGAAGTGGTGGCAACAGCTGCAGGGAACGCTCATATCAATCACGGCAATTATCTCGCTATATCTCCTGAGCGCTCTCGGAGTCGAAGGGAACTACGACAACTTGCTTTGGATGGCGGGGTCGATCGGAAACGTCAGCTTGCTCTTTGCTGCTCTCATCGGCATGTCCATGCTAATTAAAACTAAAAACGCCCACTTGCGAAGGGGACCCAGCGACGTGGAAATGCAAAAGGACGCAAACACAAGATCTGTTCGAGGGTTTTCAGCTGGCGACGTTGAGGATGGTATGCTCGCCGCCGGCATGGTATAAGAGGGGACAGGGAGGAAAGATCTGTAGTTTTTAGACTAAAAATCTGGCTTTGTTTTTGTTTTTATTCTGTTTAGGTGAAGAACTTGCAGCTGCCCGGCACAGTATTCTTGGTCTCTGACGTTCTCGCCTTGGCTTTCCCATTGAAATGTTTTCCAGAAATCGACCAGCTAACTGTTGACTCTACAGCAGTTTTATCAATCCTACACATCCATCCATCTTCACGGCTGGGGACCTTATTCAATCTTACGCAACTTTAGTACCCCTTTATTGTCCCGGTCGTATCAGATTCCTCCGAAACGGAGCCGCAAACGCGCGCACAGCCATCAGACTTTCCTGCTCATAACGGTTCGCTCCTACCAACAACTAAGTAATCTCCATGGAGAGTGTCCCAGGAGTACCGACTCGACGAAAATCCCGCTCGTCGCCGCCGCCCGTGAGTAGCTCAGGCCTGCGGAATACGCAGCCGACCCCTCCGCTTATGAAGGCGCTGAACTTGGGTGATAATATGTCTGCCATGCAGGCTCATGAAGAATTGCAGAAGCTAAAGGACATGCATCACGGCGCGACTCAGAGGCGCCGCGGCTCGGTAGTTAGGCGACAAGACATAGCGAAGGCGAAGCTCGCCGAGAGGCTTACCATGAAAAAGGCCAAGGCGATGAACAAGTTCTCAGCTCTGCAAGCCTTTGCGAGAGGTTTCAGCGGCAGCCAAATGGACTGGACCAAGGGCGCCGGAGAGGGCAAGAAGAAAGGACGCGCACCGCCTCCGATAGAAGACGACGAAGGCGAATCTGGACTCAGCCCGCCCTTGCCGAGTAAGAGGAAGGGGAAGAAGAAGGAGCATCACCACCACCACCACCATCACAACAACAAAAGTGAAGATGACGACGGGGAGAAGAAGAAGAAGGGAAAGAAGAAAAAGAGGAAGAAGCCTCCACCCCTTGAAGATACGGAGGGTGGGGGCAATAGCCCTACACCCTTGACGCCGAAGCGGCCGGAAAAGCCCCCGCCTGAGATGCCCTCTCGAAGGCCGGGTAATAAAGCCGTGAAGGAGGCTTGGGGACCCGAGGGTTCGCCCAAAGACACAGACACAAATACTGACCAAGACGAGAGAGGCGGGGAGGAAGAGAAAAAATTGGAGGAGGACGGTGGCGCAGATAATGTTTTAGATTTAGAGGTAGACGAGGAGCGGGGAGAGGGGCAGGAAGAGGAAGACGGCCTCCCCAGCTTAGAAGAAGGCGACGAAGATGACGAGGACGAAAACGAGGACGACTCCAACTCTTTGTCTTCACTGTCCTCCTCTTCGTCGTACTCCGCTAGCAGAGAGGGAACGCCGGACTACGATGTGGGAGAAGTTCCAGACGAAGTTCTCCACCAGACGCCAGAGCTGCTTATCTCGCCCCGAATGAAACTGGTGGGGACAATTACGTGGAACAAGTTGCTCAGGATAGAAGGACATTTGGAAGGAAAGTTAGTCGGCGCAGAAGGGGCGACTGTAGTCATAGGTAAACATGGCCGGAGGGTCGGCGACATAACCGGAGTAAGGAACGTAGAAATCGAGGCTGGAGGAGGTGAGAAGAGGACAAATTGTAGCTGTTCTCCATTCTGCCACCGCTACGCAATTCTAACTCCAACTCGCCAATCTTCATGTGACTCGCTTCCCTCGTCGCAGTGATGACGGGTTCTATAGAGGCAGAGAACGTTTTGATCGAAGCCAAGGGGGCAGTCTTCGGAAATATCTTTTCGGACAGTCTCGTGATCCGGCCAGGAGCAATATTAGTAGGAACAATAGAAGTAAGGACCGAGGTCTTTGAGGGCATCCCTAGCAACATGAACCTGATGGACGACTTTGATGACGCAGACCCTACCGAAGGCTTAGTTGACGTAGGAGATGCGGAGATAGCAACCTCCAGCATTACTCTTCCGGACGGCAAGCAGGTCCACGGCATGAGCGGAGACAAGAAGGTTGTCCTGAAAGGCACCGTGGAAGAGGCGTTGGATTTTGTTTTGCAGAGTAACGAGGAGCAGGTGAGAGACTGCGTGGACGAAGCCCGAATGCGCCAAGATTTCTACGATACTTCTGTACTTCGCAACGATTTCTTTCTAACGCTTTGATACTCGCTTCGCTTGTCGCAGGAGGTCATCCATCGCTACAGCCCGTCGCATGTGATCATGCAATTCGGGGACTACAGCGTCGTCGATATGCAGACCGTGAGGGACCCGAACGACAAGGAGCTCGTGTCCGTGATAATGAAGAACATGGCCTTGAAGGATTTGCCCGAGGATGCTAAGGGGAAGGCGAAGAGCCTGATCGTTCTCGATGGAGAGTACACTTTGGACGGTCACGAAGGAGGGGAAGGAGAGATGGGCATGAAGATGAGCGTCAAAACCTTATTCGACCCGGAAAAGGGAAAGGAAGAAGGTGACGACGAGGTTGAGGCTGAGGAGGTTGGGGAGGAGGGCGGCGAGGAGGCAAAGACAAAGACAAAGACAAAGCCAGCGGAGAAGCGAAAGAAGATGGTTGTCCGTACAGGGAAAAGCTACGCCTCGAAAGCGAAGGGGGTCCAGGAGGAGGAGAAGGAGGAGAACGAGGAGGAGGGGAAGGGGGCCGGGGACCATGACACCCCTGATGACACCCCTGGGGAGGAGGAAGCAAAAGAGATCTTGGACCACATCCTGGACTTTGCAGGCAACGTAGCAAGCTGGTTCCAGGGGAAACAAAAAGAAAAATGACAATAACGACTTGAGTTTTTATACGACTCCCCTCCTTCTTTTATCTCCAACTCTTCTTTCCCCTCATCTTAACACTTGCTCTTAACTTTACGTCTCGTATACTTTACTTAAAGCGCGTTGAAAACCCCTCCGAAGAACGCTACGAGGCCAACAAGCAGTCCAACCCCGAAGCTCGCACCTCCACCTCCAAGGGTATCAACACTCCAATCCTGATCGACGAACTGCAGAGCATCCTTACTCACGGGGTAGCAATCACAATCCGCATCGTAATAATTCTGCCCTCCGAAGATGTAGATAGAATCACTAGCTTCGTGCGCGACCGCAACGAACCTAAAGGTCTCCTCAGGAATGACCGTCGCGTCCGTCCATTCGTTCGTGGCTTCGTTGAAAATTTCGACGTGTTCGACGGGAGTGGAGGCGTTGACCAAGTCACAGTTCGCCTTCGTCTCACCGCCGATGGCGTAGATTTGACCGTTCATGTGCATCAAGGCCTTGTCGCCGCGCTCGTAAGTCATGGCCGGAACATCTTCCCAGGTGTTGTCGGCAAGGATCCAGCGCTCGACGGAGGCGTGGGGGGAGCACCAGTAATCTTCGTGAGAGAATCCACCGGTGACGTAGACGTGATCTTCGGACACAGCAGCAAAAATGTCACCACGGGGGGAGGTCATGCTGGCGACTTGGGTGACGGTGACAGGAGTCGTGGCGCTAGCGACAACTTCGGTGGTGGACATTTTCCAAACTGCGGACTGTGCTGTGAAGGCAAAATCAGTCACGTCGTATCCTCCGACCATGTAGATGTCAGTTCCGACAGCGAAGGCAGCGAGGTCAGAGGTAGCATCGGACCACTCTCCATGGGACCTCCAGGTGTCGGTATTGGGATCGTAAACGTCGACGGTCTTGACGGCAGCGTCGTTGCCGTCGACGCCACCAACGAGCCAGATTTCCCCGGCGACGTTGACGGCAGCATGACGGTACCTGGTGTTGGGGGCGAGGGCGCAGGAGCTGTAGGTATTGGTGACGGGGTTGTAGATGTCACAGGTATCGGTGATGGATGGACAGGCATACCAGTCGCCGTAGGGGGATTTGCCCTGGTTGGCATCGCAGCCTAATGATGTAATGGTGTAATGGTGTAATGATGTTTGGGTGGGAAGTGTTAGTGGTGGATGTTTGTTATTGCCCCCTACCAGACGACGCACTTTCTCACCTCCTACAATGTAGATCAAGTCAGTGCCTGTCGCGCTCGACACGGTGGCGGTCATGTCGCTCCTAGCAGAGGGGAGATCCGCAATAGCCGTCCACGTGATCTTCTCGAACTCGTGGTCGTGGGCGTGGTCTGCATTTACAGCCCAGTGGGGCAGCACAGCCACGAGTCCCCAGACGACGGAAAAAAAGTTAAGCATGTTAAAAATCATGATAGAAGAGTTTGGGGAAAAAAAAATTGGGAAGCTAGAGCGATTTCTGGTATGTAAGCAACAATCTGAAAGAAACCGGTCAAAGGAGACTGATGCTATATGTCTTTTTTAAGACTTGTGTTTTAGTGCTATTGATGGTGAAGTGAAGTGATGGGAAAAGAGAGAGGTGAGGGATACAGGTAGAGTTCATTCCCGGTCGTGTGAGGGGATAGGGGGGGGAGATTAGGAGGGAGATATAACGTGTAGGAGGTGCCGCGGTGTGGCTTTCGGCGTAAGTCACGTTTGAAAAATTAGTCAAACTCAACATCCTACTCGACATCCAACTCGGATTTGATCCATCAACTAGCTAAGCTTTATACGCTCATTAGGATTTCATCCGCCTTGTGATTTTACCCCAGGATTGTTATTACTCGTATACTCGCAGTGTGCTACCCCTCCACCCTTAACGTACTAAGTGTAACTAAAAATCTAGTATAACATCATGCATTCAGCAGCCAATTTTTTGTTGCTGTTCTCCTTCCTCCTCCCAACCTTTTCCACCGCCGCCCGTCCCGCCTTCTCCGAGAAAAACGCCACAGCATGGCGATCTCAATTCGCCTGCGAGACGAAAGAGGACTGCCCGACGTACTTCGACTGTTACAACCCGGAGACCGAGATCCTCGCGGAAGGCTCGCCCCTCTCCGACGGTGTAGGAGGCGTCTGCGAGTGCTACTGGGTCCCCGGTAAAGGCGGGGACGACTGCACCGAGCGTGGCGGCAACGCCTCCATCACGATGATCGTGTTCGTTGGGTACTTCTTCATGGCAAGCGAGTGCGCTAGGCAGTGCTTCATGATTATGTTCAGGTTAAAACAGCTCGACTCCTTAGACTTTTCAAAGCCGGGAACTAAAACCCTCTGCTTCGTCATGCCAACGGCTATCGCGCTCGCAATTTATATGTTGTGCCTTCTCCTGAATAACTTGAATTTAGACGAATCAGGTTTCATAACCGACAAGCTCCGTCTCCTGATCGTAGCGGTAATGATAGTCTTCCTCCAACTCTCCAACCTCCAAATCGCCTCCACCTGGATATCCATAGGCGGCTCCGGGGGCAAAAAGAACGTTCAGTTCAAAGATTACCCCCCCAACATCAAGACGGCGCTTTGGGCGTGCACCTTCTTGAAATACTTGAGCGTCATCGTCGTCATTGGGAGCGTCGCTTTGGGTAAAATTCAGATCATTAGATTATTCACATTCCTACAATTCATCGCCGTCGCTATATTCTACTATTTCGGGGCTAACAAACTCGCTTCAATGCTCACACCTGCCCGTGCTAGCAGCGACGACGACGAAGGTTACGCTAAAAAATGTGAGCCGGCCACGAAGATCAAGTCGGCTGGACACATCTGTTGTCTTTTCGCAATTTTGTACCTTCTCTTCGCTGGCGCTAGCTCGGGGTTCCTGGTCAGTATGGAGGAGGGGAAGGGGCAGATAGGGACGTACCTTTTCATGTGTAGTATGCTGTGCGCTGGGGGGTTGATGTTTACGTTTGTGGGGTATTGTAGGTTTGGGGTTAAGAAGACTCTCGCGAGGGGCGGGAAGAGCGGGACGACGAAGGTGAGAGAGGAGGAAGGGGGAGGTGGTGGTGGTGGTGGCGGCGGCGGGGGGGTATTAATATGACCCACGGAATTGTGGAGAGATTCTAACTAATTTCGATTGCTTATTTTCTCGTTGCCAGGTTACGCCGACTACTACTTCTAGCAGTGGAGCGAGTAGTGTCGGTTAACTATTATGTAACCAGGACCACTTGAAATCCATTATCCAAAAGTTCACAAAAAACGAACATAGCAAAACTCAACTCTATCAGCTCTCGTCTTCTCTGAAAATATTACGCCTCGAGAAATAAAGACCAAAAGGAAATAAAACAATTCGGATCTTTTTTCTAAAAATACTAAAGTCAACAACACCCCTCTCTCCTTTCATCTTAAACCCCCCCCAAATTAAAAAAGAAAGACCACCAAAGACGTTCGAAAAAAACCCCACCGAATTATTACATCAACCGAAAACAAACGAAAAGAATAACCACATACACACAAGTCCCCCGAACCCTCCGAAAACATGTTTAACAAACCCCCTGAAGAATGTTATTAGAGGCATGTTTTGTTTTGTTTCGAGAGTTTGGGATTGGGAGGGTTCTGAGTCTGAGTCTGATTCGGAGTCTGGGATTGGGAGAGATCCTGAGTCTGAGCTTTCGTCTGAACCTTCGTCTGATCCTTCGTCTGATCCTTCGTCTGATCCTTCGTCTAATCCTTCGTCTGAGCTTTCGTCCGAGCTTTCGTCCGAGCTTTCGTCCGAGCTTTCGTCCGAGCTTTCGTCCGAGCTTTCGTCCGAGCTTTCATCTGAGCTTTCATCTGAGCTTTCATCTGAGCTTTCATCTGATTCGTCATCTTCGTCATCATCATCATCATCATCATCATCATCTCTCTCCTCATCTCCCCCCTCCTCCCCCACATCATCCCCCCCGTCCGACACTTCCTCCTCCCCCTCCTCCTTATCATAACCCCCAACAACCTTCTCGAACTCCCTAAAACTCTCCTCCCTAACCTTTTTCAACTCACTCCTAAAATCATCAATCACGTCTCCGCCGCCTCTGACCAGAAAACTCTTACGGATAGAAGGTTCCAACTTATAACACGATATTCTCACGGATAACAGGATGAGGAAGATTATTTTTAAGGGAGACATTACGCCGTGAGAGGAGTTGAAGGATTATACAAACGTTTATGCCGCTGCTCGAAATGTTTGTTCACGAAATAAAAATGGTTTTAAGGTAGGATTTTTAGGGATTCTTTATACGTTGAGTTTTTAGGACGGAACTAGAGTACGGCACTTTAATTAATGTACTAGTAAAAGCTAATGAAACACTTATAAAAAGTAAAAAATATGTTCCAGTGGTATAACAATTTTTTTCTAACCTTCATAATTCATTCAATACGATACAAGAACGTCAATTAACAACATTATCAAAATTGCATCACCTAAACCCCACCCCTCTAAAAAAGCAATCCCAAAACATCCCTTAATAACACATTAATAATCGTCGTACAAACATCACCGACCGCAATGTCACCTCTCCTCCCTCTCTTCCCCCTCCTCCTCCTCTCCCTCACATCCTCCCTCTCGCCTGAATACTCTCCTCAATACTCTTACATCGAATGGTCCGGTCCTTCTGGCGTCCGTACTCTAATGATCGAAAAGGAAGATACCTCACTTCCTATAATCGACATAAACGAGAAGGTGAATGAAGATAATGAAGGTGTTGACGTTATTGAAAACGTTGGTGTACATGAAGTAAAAGAGTCTGATGTTAAAGTAGATAATTCTTCGATTGATTCTTCGGAGGTGTTGAATGAAGTTATGGTTGATGTGGTTGAGAATTTTGTTGAAGAGGTTTTGGAGGAGGAACTTGGAGATTATGGGGGGAGGAGAGAGGAGGAGGAGGAGGAAGGGGAAGAGGGAGAGGTGGGAGAGGAGGAAGGAGAGGAAGAAGAACAACAAGTTGAAGAAGAAGTCAAAGAAGAAGTCAAAGAAGAAGTCAAAGAAGAAGTCGAAGAAGAGGAAGTCGAAGAAGAAGAAGAAGAAGAAGAAGAAGAAGAAGAAGAAGAAGAAGAAGAAGAAGAAGAAGAGCAACAACAAGTCGAAGAGGAAGTCGAAGAAGAAGAAGAAGAAGAAGTCGAAGAAGAAGAAGAAGTCGAAGTCTCAGAAGTCGACGAAGAAGAAGAAGAAGACTCGGAAGAAGTCTCAGACAAAGAAGAAGAAGCCTCAGAACAAGCCCCCTCAATAATCTCTCCAGTCCTCTCCTCCGCCTCCCCCTCCTCCATCTCAAAAGCCTCCTCCTCGCAACCCCCTCTCCCTTCAGACCCAAACACCTCGTTCACGTCAGGTATAACGTCGCTATCATCACTTTTAGACCCTATAACACCGCCGGATGAATTGAGTACGGATAGTGATGGACAGAGTTTTCAGGAAATTATCGTCGGGAAAGGGATTAGTTTGACAGGGAAAAGTATTAGGTGAGGATGTTGTTGTTGTTTATTTTTTGGAGAGACGGAGCTTTAAATCTAACTTACGTTGTTTTTGTCATTGTTATTAGTGACTTGACATCAAAATTAAAATCGTTCCTTAAAAAGTCTCTTGTTAAAATCCGTAATTTCGATACGTCTAAAATAGATTTAACTAAGTCTAAAATTTTAATCACTTCATTGATTGATTCTATGAAAGAGTATATCAAGGAGATTAGTGAGTGGATTGAAGAGAAGGATATTTTAAAAATTATTAAGGAGAGGTTTAACGACGACGAGGATGAGGAGGATATTGATATGGAAGAACTTAAGAGGAAAATGGGGGGGTTTATGAAAGAGGAGGAGAAGGAGGAGAAGGAGGAGGAGAGGAAAGGGTGGAGGGATAAATTTAAGAGGTCGGATAAAATTATTTAAGCAACCTTTGGTTTTAAGTACAAATTTTTCAAACGTTGTTTTTTCAATTTCGGAGAGGTTTTATGAGGAGGAGGAAGAGGAAGATATTGATATGGAAGAACTTAAGAGGAAGATGGGGGGTTTTATATATTGGTAAGCACCTTTAATTTAACTAAAATGTTTCAAACGTTGTTCATTTCTATTCCGGAGACGCCGTCCTGCATGGGAGAGCTAACGGCACCTTTCTTATCCTCAACGTCGTCTTCACTTTTCCCTGCTCGTTTTTTCTTCTTTAATTTATCGACAAAGTAACGTAACCCACACCCACCCCCCCCCAAAACCAAGATTTGAGTGACCAGCACAACCACCATAATGCCTAGGAAAACCGGCGTCCAAATTCCCCCGCTCTTCTCGTCCTTGTCCACGTCCATCCCCGCTATGATCGCCGCCGTCCCGAAGAACCCGACGTTGCAAAATGCAATCAGCATGATGCACCTGAAAGGAATACCCTGGGCGTCTGTCTTCGGTGGTTCTTCTCCCTTGTCCTTCATTTTATTCTGGTAACGTTCGGCTAGGAAGGAGAGAGCGAGCCATCTACACATTATGCCGATGCAGCCTATCCAAGCGGTTATGGGGGAGGCGAGGCCGAACGTGAAGATCAGGGCGATATTTTTCACGAGGTTGGCGTACGTGTAAGGGAGCTCGCGACCGTACTTGACGGGCTGGACCTTTTCTTCGGCTTTACTTTCTTCCTCGACCTTTTCTACTTTCTCCTCTTCCCCGAAGGTCTGAAGTCGTCTATGACGCTCTTCAAAACTCCGTCGAAGTTGCCCTTGGCAAAGCCTAGGTTGTCCAGTACCGCCCCGATCTTCTCCATCACAATTTCACTTGCGCGTTCCCTGAGTGGCCAGGTGTGATTCTCCCGCCCAAAGACTCTGTCCTCGTTGACGTTGTAGTCGAAGAATTCGAGGAGGTAGTCGATGGGCGGGAGGTAAAACCAATTGTACTCTGAGGAGGAGGAGGTTGCTTCCTGCTCTTTCCTCAGCTTTGTCGCCAGCTATCCCACGAGGAGGACGAAGGCGAAGACGCCGGCTGCGGCTGCAACCGTTAGGGTTAGACCCCCGCTGTCGAGTTCCTCTGCAAAGAGGTTTGTGATCTGTGGCAGCCCAAAAGACGCAAACACGCCAATCGCCAACAAGGTCCACTTTACCACGTGCGATCCGTTGGCGTCGATGCAGAGCCACCACAGGGCGGGCTGCAAGAAGCCGCTGAATAGCAGCTCCAAGATGACGACGGGACTGTAGGCCTGAATCACGGCGCTGCCGCACTGGTCAGAGAGGGACCACGGGTAGTTGAAGGTGGTGGTGAAGATTTCTGTTTTGTAACCGTCGTTTGGGGCATTGGGAGTTGGGCAGATGTAATTTCCGTTGTTGTCTACATACCCACAATATGTGACGGGCACGTCGGCCTCATGCGGCTCTTGCTGTACGAACTTGTACTTAAAGCAGCGCTCGTCCAAAAAGAGAATCAGGATGCTCGGAACGACAAGGGCGTTCAGGAGCATCACGACACTCATGGTGAAGACGAGGTAGTTGAAGCGCTTCTTAGGATTGAGCAGTTTCATGCTCGTCTTCGCCGCCCACCGCTCATTCAACAGGGTCGACTTGAACTGTGAGAGGGCAGTATTTGCAAACGCCTTGTTCGATGGGCTGATGGTCGGGTTGGTGGCGACGAAGTAAACGTAGATAAAATCGAACGCCACCACGAAGATTATTGTGTAGGCGAAGACCCCAAAGAGCTTCAAGGTGCCCCGCCAGGATCGTCTTTTCTTCCTCTCTGTTGTGGTCTCCTCGGCTCGAACGTTTACGATTTCATGACCCTCAAATCTTAAAGCCCAAACCCCCGGTTGACGAAGTAGAGGAGGAGGAGGGTGGTGACGGCCAGGAGCGGGAGAACGAGTCAGTTTGAAGCCGTCTTCAGGCTCACCGAGAGTTTCAAGAAGGTGGGCTGCGTCTCGAAGTTGGAGTCCGCGTTCCAGTAAGTGACGGAGAGCCCGATGGAGACGAGGATTACGGCAAGCACGAGTTTGTAGCAGGCGTGGCTGACATTCACGATGTTGCTGGCGTCGGAAAGTACTTCGTGCCGGCCTCTCGTGTATGTGCCGATGAGGCTGAGGACGCTCTCGCACTGCTTTGTGAAGGACGCGGCAACGACGAAGAGAGCGGCTGCCGCAGCAGCAAGGATGGCGGGGGTGACAAACTCGGAGCTGCCACATGAATAAGCGTGGCCAAGGTCTTCGTTTGAGTGCTCTCGAACAGTGTTGGGTACAGGACAAGACCAGACGTTGCCGAAGAGGACGGTGGTGTTGGATTTTTTTGTTTTAAAAACGGGCCAGTCTGAGACCGAGGAAGGGATTTCGCCCGAGAAATCGTTCAAGTCGAGCTTGAGGTCAGCGAGGTTGTCTAGTTTGGAGAGGGAGATGGGAATGGTTCCTCCGATTTTGTTGTGCCGGACGTCGAATGAATTTATTTTGGGCGTGTCGGAGAAAAAGGAATAAGGAATGGAACCGGTGATTTGGTTGTAGGCGAGGGAGACATCGCGGATCGTGGGGGGAAGGGCAGGGATGGAGGACGTGAAGCCGTTTTCCGCGAGGTAAAAGGATGCGAGGGGCGATGTGATTGTTTTTGGTAGAGGGCCGGTGAAGGCGCATCCCTCGATTACGAGGCTGGTGAGGGAGGGAGTGGAAAGGATTGAGGGGAGCGTGCCCTTGAGGTTGGCGTTGCCGGAGAGGATTACGTCGGTGATGTTCTTGAGGTCGAAGAGGGTGGAAGAGAGGTTGCCGGAGAAGTCGTTGTTGTAGGCGAAGAAGGTTTGTAGGAGGGGTGTAGCGGAGAAGTCGGGCGGAAGGGGACCAGAGAGTTAGTTGTTGTAGATTTGGAGGTCTTGGAGGAGCGGATTCGAGGTAAAGGGTGGTAGTGGCCCGGAGAGCTGGTTGTTGTCGAGGTAGAGGTTTTGTAGATTGATATTAGTTGAAAAGGACGGGATCGTGCCAAATAGATTGTTGTTGCTGAGCTCGAGGTCTTGTAGATTGATGATAGTTGAAAAGGATGGGATTGAGCCTGAGAGATTGTTGTTGTAGAGGAAGAGGTTTTGTAGATTGATATTAGTTGAAAAGGATGGGATTGAGCCAGAGAGTTTATTGTCGCGGAGGTTGAGGTTTTGTAGATTGATATTAGTTGAAAAGGACGGCAATTCACCAGAAAGATTATTGTCATAGAGAGCAACGAGCGTCAGACCCTCACAGTTGGTGAATTCCGGAACTTTCCCTTCCAACCGATTCCTGTACCCGTAGAAGCTCTCCAGCTTGGTCATATTCCCCACCGAGGCTGGGATCTCTCCTTCAAGCTCGTGGTCAGTGATCCCGAGCAGCGTGACATTTTTAAGATTCCCGATTGAAGGAGGAATCGAGCCGCCGATCTTCCCATACTGTAGTTGAAGCCATTCTAGTGCAAAGAGATCGCCTATGCTCTCCTCTAGAGTTCCGGTCATGTTATTTTGTACCAACACCACCCTCGTTACCGCTCCGTTCTCGTCGCACGTAACTTCATACCACTGGTTCAGGCAAGGATCGCCATCGAGCCAGTTCCACTTGCTCTCAGTAGTCCACCCCTCCCCATTCGTGGAATGGTACAGATCCACAAGCGCCTGTCTCTCGACATCGCTCGTCTCAACAACCCCCTACAAATTACGTCCATCCCTAATTCGTCTCGAGTCTTTCAATAAATGATCAAGAGTCTCAGCGGGGTGATGTACCCAAACGAAAAGATCTCACCAAATTTTGAAGGAATACAAGCTTCGTTAAGGCTAGGGAGAGCTTCATCGTGGGTGATGTGAGGGGATTTTTCAGAGAAGTGAAAGCAGGGCGATTTCTGTCGAGGATGATGAATCCCTGATGAAAAAGGCAGTAACTTTTTTCAGCAATTTGTTTGATGGGGTGTTCGAGGAGTCCCAAGATCTATCAAAAACAATCCTTAAAAAAAAACCCTCAATACTTTAACTTAAAAAAAATTGAATCATGTAACAACGACTGCTCCACAAACCTTCATAACCTTAACCAAATCGTTCCCCTTCTCCCCCTCCTACCCCACAAGTCCCACCACAAGCGCCAACCTCGGTCCGTCCTCCTGCCCGAACCCTTTCGCCCTCTCCTTAATCTTCTCCTCCTTCTTCTCCTCCCCACATAACCCCCCCTCCCCTTCCAACCTCGTTACAACCGTAATCTCTCTTGTTTCCTGTAATTTAATTTTCTTATGTTCGCTACCGTCTATTTCTTCGTTAGAGAATATAAGTATATCCTTCGCGTCTACGTAATCTTTTAAACCTTGTTGTCTAGCTCTTTGTATACTCGTTTTAGAATATTTGACTGATATTGAAGCTAATAATCTTGGGTTATTTATGTATATATTCTGGGAGATTAGAACTTGTTCGATTAATCGACGGACGGATGATTGACGGGATTGACCTAAGGAAGGGGAGACGACGTGTTCGAGACCACGACGGGAATGACCGAGTGCACACCACCATTTTTGGGAGGATGACCAGACGGATGTTGATGTGCTGTTTTTTTGGGGGGGGGTTAGTTTGGGGTGTTTTTTTTAAGGTTATTAAGAGACGAGAAAGGTGGTTTTTTAATCTCACCTTGATCGTGCTAGCATAAGACTAGTCCTCCTAAAAGTTTCATAATCATCTTTTTCCCACCATATATCTTTCTTAGTAAATTCAACACCGTCCCAATCGGAGGGGTTTTTTAGAGGAGGGACGAGGGTTACGGTTGCGGACGGGTTGAAGGTGAGGCGTTTTTGTTTTAGGGAGGTTCGAGGGGGGGGGGGAGAGGAGATTATGGAACGTTTTTGAGGGGTTAGGGTGGGGGGAGATTTGAGGATGGAGTTGGGGAAGAGCTTGTTGGGAGTTGGGCGTTTTTGTTGTAGTTGTTGGTTAGAGTGGGAAGGCAATGTAAGGTGGGAGGAACTTGTAGTTTTGGTGTTGATGGAGGAGACGGAGGGGTGCAGGTTGTACGTGGAGGGGGGGGCGCAGGGGGAAATCGGGGTCTTCGGAAGAAGGAAGGCTTCAGCGGAGGCGTCACTGTTGTTGTTGCGACAAGGGGATTTGTGTTTTGGGGTTTGGGGCATTTGTTAACATTGACATTTTAACATTTTACATGTCACATGTCACTGGTGCGGTACTCACCTGTCGCTGTCACCACCATCGTCAGCTTTGTTGTTTTCGACCATCTTCTCAATTTCGTTTTCTTTTTCTTTTTCGTTTTCGTCGTCACTCGATCCTGTCATGTTTTTGTGGACGTTTTTACGGGGGTTAGATGACCTCCCCTTTGTCGCTTGAAAGTGTGTGCGATGTTTACTCTCACCTTCTTCGATAATAACGCAGTTCTCCATCATTAAAATGGTCCCCCCCTTCAACGGGGAAGGCTTATCATCGATCGCATCATCGATCCCGAGCTCGAGGTCATCAAGCTCTTCGTCCACGTTGTAACCTTCCTTACTAACAAGGGGAGAAGGTGACGATGACGGTGCCTTCGCTGGGTCGCAGAAAGTGAAGATTGATAGATTAGAACAGAACGACATGGAATACTATCCTATTACGAACAATAGGAGAGGAAGGTTTCAAATGCTTCGATGGTTGGGGACGCGGTTACGTAATGTGGAGGGGAAGCTTGGGGATTGTGCAATTGAGATGCAGCTGCGAGGAAGGAGGCTGTAGGAATTGAAGTCTTGTGAGGAATTTATGGTATTTAACGTGGATACTGTAGTTGACTTATTTATATTTGTGACTATTTATAGCGTCTAGATAGGTAGGGTTGATGAAATATAGTTTTAACGAAGTGTGAGTCCCAGAAGTGGAATATAGAAAATGGCCAGCAGGATTTCGGATTGCAGAAAATCTGATCCTAAAGTCTAAAGTCTCGGTCATCAATTATCATCGTCACCTGTTTTGGTTAGCATTTTAAACGGTGATAGGAGTAGGAACCTTTGCTGCACAGCGTACACACACAATTACTGTATCCTTCCGGACAAATTCATTTAGAGATAAAGGCAAAGCCATGGATCACGCTGAAGTACCTGCTCCCTCATTGATAACGAGAGACGTCTTCTTAGATATGATCAAAGGTGATCATCCCGCTAGAGGCTGTGTGAAGTTGATTAACGTATACGATGAACTTCTTGATGAGGTACGGAGCCTACAAGTGTAGCTACAATTGTTAAAGTGGCTTGCTGAAGACACTACAAGAGGGTAAAGCGGGGTAGTGCGCGTATTCTAACTGTACGTTTGCCGCTAACTGTACGTTTGCCGCTACATGCGTGCGTGTTCGGTAGACTTTGGATCTTCGGATCTTCATTCATTCGGGAAACCTCCATCGTCCATCGATTGTCCATTGTCCATCGTCCATATTTTATTCTAACTCGTCGCTTCCGCTCGTCTACAGATAGCTGGAGACCCCCCCACCAACACCATCAGCCCGTCCACTTCGGGCATCAATACTCACACGACTACGGTCGGCCTCCACATCAACCCAACGAACGCCTTCCCCTCCCCAACCTTCTCCTCCTACTCCTCCCTCTACACGTCCTTAATTTCATCGACTCTCTCATCATCACCTTACACAATCGTTACGGTTGAGAACTCTCACGTCCCTTCCCTTGACCTCCTCCAGTCAATTTTGGACGGTTTGATAAATGTGCAGGGCTACATAGTCCTTTCAACACCTTCATTCTGGACAGGTATAGATAATACCAAATCACAAACATCCTCCTTCTCCTCTCACCTCTAACACCCCCCCCACAGACTACATAGTCCCCCTCCCACCTCCCTCAAATTTCCCAGATAAACCACCCGCAAAACTTTACCTAACTAAATCACCATTATCATTAATATCCCGTTCCTTCCCATCCCTAAAAATCCACTCCTGTTCGTCTCTAATAAATTCAGAAGTAGGTCGAACAGAATCGTCAATTTATGAATTATTCGTTAATATAATATCAGATGATAATCCAAATCTTTTAGACGGTATTAATAAAATATGTAGACCTAAGGTTTTTGAGGATAACACGACTCATGGGACGTATAGAAGGTGTAGGGTTACGGTTTTGGAGTGTTTGGATAGATGGAGGAAGGAGGGGAGAGGGGATTTAATATTAAGAGAAGGAGAGAGGGTTGATGAAGAACTGGAGAAGAAGATGGAGGAGGTTTTTGAGGGGGAGGAAGAGGAGGTGAGAGCTGTTTTTGTTAGGCTTTATTTTTTTTATTTTTTTAAAGGGGACGGGTTCTGACACGAAACACTTTTTGAACACTTGAAACATCGTGAAATAGGATTGGAGAGGTGAAGTTGAAGCTCGTGGGGGAGTAGAATTTTTGGATAAGGTCAAGGACGCACGGCATTGGAACAAAATAAAGAAGGAGAAGGTCAGGAGGATCATTGAGAACGGTGAAAGTGAAGAGCTGACTGTTCAGGATTTAGAAGTCTAAAATGGTTAAACAGTCCCCTTTCTTATTTTGATTAATTCCTTCTGTAATTCCTTCGCATTCGGCCTCCTCTCCGGTTCTTTCGTCAAACATTTCCTCAACAACTTCGCAACCTCAGGATCATTCTTCTCCAACCTCCTAAGACACTCGGTCCTAAAACCCTTCATCTTCACCTCATCATCCTCATCGGGATCATCCCACAACCTACCCATCCATATTTCAAGGATGCAAACACCCGCGGAGAATATCTCCGATTTGTATGAAGTGTCGCCGTAGTCTGTGACTTCGGGGGCGCGGTAACCGGGGGTGCCGCAAGCGTAACCTTGGGTGGAGGAGGGGGAACCGCCTAGGCCGAAGTCGATTAGTTTTATACGACGTCTTTCGGGTTGAGGAATTTTTTTACGGTTTTTAGACGACTTTTTCGGCGCGGTTTTTGAAGCTGTGGAGGGTTTTGAGCTGGGGGAGCGAAGGAATACGTGTGTCAGTGATGGTGTTTTCAACGTTTCTAAAACAAAAATGTTCTATCTCTCACCTCTCCCCCCTCTTCTCGAGCAACAAAATATTCCCGGGCTTAATATCATTATGCAGCACCCCACCTTCTTTACACTCTCTTAAACTTCTGGCAATCTGCGTAGCGAGTGATATTTTCATAGGACGCGGCATCGTGTAGAGCATGTAATCACCGTCTGAGTCTAAGCAGGCGTAAGTCTTTGGCTTGATACGGTCGGGTTTGTATTCCCAGTATTCTTCGTTCTGGATTGTATCGTGTAGGTCACCTTCGATTGACAACTTCTCCATTATTAGGTGGACGCGGGGTTGGGAGTTTTTGAGGACGTCAAAGCTTTTCAGTGAAAGCGCAGCAAAGGGTTAGTATTATTGTGGCAGAATAATGAATAATGCAGTGCCTTTCCTTCGCTGCTCACCTCATGCCGTAAGTTCTGCATATCGTGCTCTCGATGACTCCCTCCTCCTCTCCCCCCGTCTCCTCCTCCTTCTCCTTTTCCTTCTCCCTAGCAACGGCACTAGCCTCCCACGCCGCTCTCGCCTCATCTATAAAATCCTTTAATGTCGAACCATCTTCTAATGAAAGGTTAATCGTTTTTATAGCGCACGGAAGAGGAGGAGAAGAAGAGGAGACGGAGTATGTACCGGAATGGACTGCGCCGAAACCGCCGCGGCCGAGGAGGGAGGAGAAGGAGAGGGACGGGTAGGGGAGGAGGGGGAGGAGGGTTGTGGTGGAGAGGGAGGTTAAGGCCTCCTCTATCTCGGTAGAAGTAGGCAGGGCAGCCTGGGACTGGGTGCGGAGGTGGAAATTTTCAGTGAGAGGATTGTAATTTTGGAGATGGAATATAGTGCGTTGCGTGTATGTTCACGTCGGCGTGTATTGCCTTTGATCTCACCATTTTCCTTTTCGTTCCAGACATGGTCGACTTTTCGAAGTTGATTCAATATAAGTGGTTGTTTAGGGGACGAGGTGAAGATTGAAGGGGTCTGAGGTGTTCTATTCGTGGGTATAATGAGCGCAGGGAACTTGGTAACGGAAGTAGGACGTTGATGCGGGTGATAATGACCCTAAAACATCCCAGGAAAAATATTCCAAATTAATTCAACTGTTTACTTTACTGTTTGTCGTCGTCAATTATCGTCAAACGAACCGTCCCTTACCATGGTCATAATAGACGCATACACGCATTACGCCCCCCCTCGACTAATGTCCTTCCTCTCAAAGCATTCCACCGACGGCAAGGCTCCGTTTTCCGATCTCTTCTCTAAAATCCCAGCCCTCACTGACCTCGACGTTGCGCGGATAAAACTCATGGATGATAAAGGCGTTGATACGCATGTGCTTGTACCGTTGCCGTGGATTGATCCTGTGAGGAAGGTCGCTGAGAATGAGGAGTTGGCGTTGGAGGCGTGCAGGATTTGCAATGAGGAGGTGAGTGTGAAACCACGAGGTGAAACCACGAGGTGAAACCACTCGGATCGATAATTCCCTACTAACGCCGACTCGTTATTGTAGATGGCGCTTGCGGTATCGAAGCATCCGTCGCGTTTTGTCGGCGTAGGATTATTACCTTTATCATGCGGCGGTGAAGTAATGATGAAATCCTACCATCACGCAATCCACATTCTAGGTCTTTCCGGCGTCGTGCTATTCTTAGGTCCACACTCAACCCCTCCTGATGACGTAATGTACGAAAAGCTTTATGAAGAATGTGAATACAATGAAACGCCTATATGGATACATCCAAACCGTCCTCCGACCTTCAAAGATTACACGTCGACGAGTGCATCGCAGTACGCGATATGGAATTCACTTGGATGGGTTTACGATACTAGCGTTGCGATGGTTCATATGGCAATGTCAGGGGTTTTTCAACGGTATCCTAATTTGAAGGTCGTTGGACATCATGGGGGGGGGATGGTGCCGTTTTTTACCGAGAGGTTTGAGACGCAGCTTAGTAACTTTGAGGGGGATGGGGAGAAGTTGTTGGAGGATTTGAAGATGTTTTATTGTGATACGGCGACGTTTGGGTATCAACCAAAGAATATTCAGGCGTGTCTTGACTTCTTCGAGGAGGGGAGGGTTCTGTTCGGGACGGATACGCCGATGGACATGGCTTCGCCGGGTTACTTTACTGATACTGCGTTGAGAAGCGTCGAAGCTCTTGAGGTGGGGAGGGAGGAGAAGGAGAACGTGCTGGCGGAGAACGCGCTCAAGTTTTTGGGGAAGGCTGGGGACAGGTTGAGGGAGTGTTATAAGGGGGCAGGATTGGAGAGAGCTGGAGGGGAGGGGGATTTGGGAGTGGGATTGATGATGTCGAAGCTGTAGGATTAAAGGAGTATGATAATTATATATACTGATAAATAAATAATTGTCTTGATATTAAATTATTAGGGTTATGTTTAGGGTTATTTAAATGGTGTTCCTTTTACTATGCATGGCTGAACCGGACGAGGTGACGGAGAAGAGTTCGGAGAAACAGCCACACGGGAGGAGAGAGCGTTACAAGAGCTAGATGTGTCGGTACTCGCTACGAAGGGGTCGTCTTGGCGACCTAGCCACGCCTCTGATGCGCGC
>BRXX01000396.1:0-52916 GCA_030267905.1 Triparma verrucosa
CCTAACCCTAACCCTAACCCTAACCCTAACCCTAACCCTAACCCTAACCCTAACCCTAACCCTAACCCAAAAAGGAACACCATTTGAATAACCCTAACCGGTGTAGACGGAGCGGTTAGTCAGACAAGAGTGGGGTGTTCTTGTGTTTTGTCGCAGCGAAATATACTACGTAAAAGACAAAGCTTATAAAATCCGACAATTTGAGTAAGCGAAAGTTGTGATGCGAAACTTATTCGTAACTTTCAGGAACTTGTATGATAAGATCAGCAGGCCTAACTTTTGATGCCCAGAAAATTTGTGGAATCGAGTTCAGCATCATCCAATTTATCACGAAACGTCACAACTTTTTCCTGTCTGTAGACTATCTACGACCCGTCCTCCCCATCACCTCAGTAGAAGTTGCCCCGCGTTCCTACAACTCTACTCTAACAACTAAATTAGCACCTGATCCACCCCGAACCCAAACCAACCCAAAACTACCTACCCCACAACATACCCTTCGATGGGGGCATTACGGTCTTACCCGTGCAGCAACCATCCTCACAACCCCAATCTCCTTCTCCTCGCTTTCACCCTCCTCCTCCTCCATTTCGCACCCTTCGCCCTCCTCCTCCCAACCGCGTCCGCCTGCTCTACCATCGTCGCCGGTAGAAAAGCTACAGATGACGGCTCGGTGCTCTTCTCCCACTCCAATGATGGGGCAGGGGATGTCCCCGGCAACATACACCTTGTCGTCTCCGCAAACTATACGACGCCGTGCACCCGGTCGGTCAGCCGGGGCAGCATCCCCCAGGTCCCGTCAACTTTCCAGTACCTAACAGAAGGCTACGCGATAATGAACGAGAACCAGGTGGGGCTGGGGGAATCGACGTGCACTGGAATTTACACCGCAAGTTCTGGGGGCGGAATCCTGAACATTGTGGACCTCGGACAAATCGCTCTGGAGAGGTCAAAGACTGCGCTTGAAGCGGTCAAGATCCTCGGCCAGCTCGCTGAAGAATTCGGTTACTACGACAACGCCGAGTCCTTGATGGTGACTGACCCAACCTCGGCGTACATCTTTCACGTGCTATCGGACAGCACTGGTAACTCCGCGATCTGGGCGGCGCTCAAGGTCCCCGACGACCATGTCGCCACCGTAATGAATGCCTTCGTCATTCGCGCGGTAGACTTGTCGCAGGATGAGCTGTTCTCCACCAACCTCCTCAGCGAGGCTGAAACCCTCGGCTGGCAGCCGAACACGAACACTCCGCTCGACTTCACGCTGCTATTCTCCAAAGACAACGAAGCCACCTGTAAGTACAGTTCAGGCCGACGGCAGTGGGCGGTCCTGAACGAACTAGCGCCGAGCCTCGGCGTTGACCCTGAGTACGACGATTACGTGACCTCGGGCTACCCCGCGACATTCGCCCCCGATATCCCCAATTCCATCAACGTCACTGTCATGTCCTCCCTGATGCGAAATACCTACGAGAACACACCCTTTAGCATGGCGCTCTTCCCAGAGCTGTCCGGCGGCCCGTGGAAATCTCCTTCCCGATGGACCACTCCCCAGGCTGTTGACAATGCAACGGTTTGCTGGGAGCGCCCAATCGCGACCTTCAAGAGCATCGTCTCTCTGGTCGGGAGCAGCAGTTCCGAAAGCAACATTGGAGGCACGGTGTGGTTCGGTCCGCATTCGGCGTTGACAACAATCTACGTCCCCTTCTCCCCGAATATGAACCATCTCCCGATCAGCCACACCGACAATTCGCTCTCCAGTCTCAATCGGAACGTTTCGGCCTTCTGGGCTTCTCGTTTTCTCTACCAGGTCTCTGAAATCAAGTCGGAGTTCATGCTTGCTGACATTCGTATAGCTCAGAGCGAGCTCGAGGCCAAGAGCCTCAAGCTGCAAGAACAGCTGGCAGAGACTTACGACGGTGACGTCCAGCAGCTGACCGACGCCTACTCTCGGAATGCCCTTGACGCTGTCTCGGCCTGGTGGGCCATTTCAGACACCCTTGTCATGCGATACGCCGACGGATACTGTAACGGTTGTGGACATCCCGACGTTGGCCGCGACATTGGCTACGATCAAGATTGGCTGGACTCAGTAGTGAAGTAGCCAAACGTAAATAATAAAGACATTTTAATATTAATGAATCATTCTTCTTCCTTCTCGTTTTCCTTTTCTTCTTTCTCCTCATCTTCAGTAGTGAAGTAGCTAGACGTAAATAATAATAAAGTCGATGACATTTTCATTCATGAATCATTCTTCTTCCTTCTCGTTTTCCTTTTCTTCTTTCTCCTCGTCCTTCTCCTCGTCGTCTTCCTCTAAACTCTTCCCGTACCATTCTTTAATGATCTTAGAAAACTCAGAGAAACTATCTTCTAATACACCGTTGGTTATTACAGCGTCAAAGTTCGTTGGAGTTTCACCGTAGAGGATTTCATCTTTCGCTGAATCTAACATCGGGGGGATTAAATCTTCTTCGACACCGGAGTCGAGGAGACGGTCGGATAGAGCGTCGAGGTTTGGGGGCTTTATGAATATGCTCTTGAAGGGCATTCCTGAGGACTTTATCTTCTGGTGGCCGAGGGTGTCGGTTAGGATTACGCATATTGCGGAGGAGGAACGGACGGATTGGATTGAGGAATATTCAAGACCGTAGATTACGGGGCCGGAGGGGGAGGGGTGGGAGGTGTATTCTACGAACTGGTTATCTTCTATTTTCTGCTGGATTGTGGAAAGGGGGAGGAAGATGTAGTCGACGTTGTTTTCCTCGTCGGGGCGGGGGGGACGGGAGGTCGTTTGGAGGGGGGTGTCGAATTTTGAGTAGTGGAGCTTCTGGAGGAGGGAGAAGAGGGTCTTTTTGCCGGTGCCGGGCGGGCCGGAGAGGACGAGGGGTGTGGGGCCGGAGGAGGTCAAAACGTGGGAGTGGTGGGGAGCGAGGTCGGAGAAGTGAGAGACGGCGAAGGAGTAGATGTTATTGGGTTTCTGAGGAGGGGAAAGGGGGGTGTGGGTGGGGTGTGGGTGGGGTGGTGGGGTTGAAGAGGTTTAGAATAGGAGCGGTCGAGACTTCTGAATTCTACTAACCCTAACCCTATATCCACCGTGACAAACGGGCGGATTTGGTGCTCTCACCTCCAACAAGCAAGCGGACATGAAGTCGTTCAGCATACTCTTGATCTCTGGGTGCTCCTGAACGTAAGCCGCGTGGCTAGCTTTGATGGCCTTCTTGCGGGCGTTTAGGTCGGAGATTTCAGAGAAGGTAAGGGCGGAGGCGGGGTCGTTTTGTGCGGACATGTTTGACTGACTTGCTTTTTTGCAGTGAAGCTGTTGCGTTGGTGGGTTGGGGCAAGCACAACAACAGGTACGCTAGAGGGTCAGGAGTTGACGTGAGGGCAGGCTCAAAGAAAGCCAACGTGGTTGAATGTTAGGCGAGGAGAGTCTGTATCGCTTTTGATTAAAAAACAACACAGTGCTTTCTAGCGATTTACCAGGACCAGGCAACAACTCTTCTTACATTCACTCCACTCCCCCTTTGGCCAGCAGCATCCATCTCGCATGCCGCCTAAGAAGTTCCGCGCCGGTCTAGATCCAAATGTTTGGTCCAAGTGTTCTGAATAACACGCTCTCCACCGTGACAAAAGGGCGAGCTGGGCGTAGGCGGAACCTTGCCTCGAAGGCCCTGGAGCAAGAGTTAACAAGGAAAAAACAGTCGAGGCCATGAATGTTGATGAGCGGGCAGCCTAAATAACCCTTTCAGCAAGGTAAAACCAGAACGTCCTCAAACGTTCTACTTGACTTCAGCAGTAGACTTTCCATCGAAAAAGGTCGAAACCGCTCTAAAAAGGAAGGAAGAACACGGTACGACGATAGCTGCATTAGTAGCATCCTATAGTCCAAGTTACAGCGATCATCATGTTCCGTACATACACCTTCCCTTGTACTGGTTTGAGCCGAAGGGTGTAAAGGGTTGTCTAACTCGTTTTTCACGTAAGTTGGCAGTCTCTTTGAAGACTGCAGATTGGAGTACTTTGCTCAGCGTCGACATTCTGGAATTGACCCTGAAAGAAGAAGAAGAAGAAGCGAAGAAAAAAAAGAAAACGGAAAGGCCTTAATCCCGCAAAGGAGCGCAGGCTTGAACGTTCATCGACTGCATGTATCATTCATTACGCCTTGGCTTGCAACAGGGTCGAAGAGTCCAATCAGTCCACCGAAACGTTAATACATGGCATGGGTAGGTTTACAACAAGGAGTTGGGCCACGACCACCGCCTTTATAACATGTCGGCGTTTCAGGTTCGTAACGCCAGAAACGGATGAACAAATCGAAGAAAGGCGACACACACAGGTGAAACAAACTATCCTACCATCAGGCGCAATATAAACAAAAAATAAAAACATATATAATTGCAATTAAAAAGAAAAAGACCTTACAATACACACTAATAAACCTCTCAAATCTCCTCTCTTCATCTCGCCTCAAACTGAACCATCCTATTAGTCCTAATTTTATAAAGCACTCTAAAACCACATTGCCTACACCTTATAGCGTCCTGCAATTTCAAGGAATTCACGTAACCGCAGTCGCCGCAACGGTAACGGCAGCCGAGGGGGAGGGGGGTGGAGAGGGAGGAGGCGGGGGCGAGAGGGGTGGAGGGGGGGAGGGAGGAGGGGAGGGAGGGGATTACGTCCATTTAGAGGATCTATTTAGAGGTTGAATGTTTAGGGTACTTAAAGTGGGTACTTAAAGTGGGTACTTAAAGTGTTAACGTAACGTTGTTTGTTTTAAGAAGCTGTGATAGAATAATAAATAAAGGACGTTAGAATGACGAACGAGAGAGAGGAGTAAGAGAAGAGGGGTATTCGGATGATATATCGGTCCCGGACGTCCGTCCATTCACCCTTTCATCCTATTTCCCTCTTTATTAGCTAGAAGAGGCGCGCCACAGCCACACGATTGTAGCATTGTTCGCACAAACACTTGATTGCATGATGGAGAAGTCGTTGACACGGAACGTTACAACGTTAATACCTAAAAACAATTAATAAAATTGGCTAAAGTTTACCAGTCAATTAATCTCTCAACAAAAACCCCAAACGTCGCTTCAAACGTCGCCTCTTCATCTTCCTTTCCCTTACAATCTCCAGTGTTCCAATATTTAGTAAAAGAATTCCTCGTAACATCCTCTAAAAGCCGCTCTTTCCCCTCCGCCCTCTGTAGAACCTCCGTTCGTAGAACAAAACACCGTCATCACCTAAAACAAATGTCCCTCCTCCTCCGTTCCCGTCATCTCCTCCGTCCCTCCCCCCTTCCCTCCCTCCTCCCTCACCTTCCTCTCCCCTCCTCCCCCCAAAAACGCTCCTACAAAACAACCCCTCCCCTCCTCTACACCTCCACACCTCCCTCTCAATCTGCCTCCCTCCTCGCAGGCCTAGCCGGCGTCGCCCTCGTAACCCAAGTCGTCCGTCAAGGTGCAATAGCATACGATGAATTTTCAAAGCAGTCCCCCGAAGAAGAAACAACAGACGACGGTAAGAAAAAAGTAAAACGGAAAAATTTCTTTGATCAATTCGGTTTCTCAGGTCCATCCAAACATTACGAAGGTGGTTTCGAAGACGACATGTCCCGTCGTGAAGCCGCTTTAATCCTCGGTATCCGTGAATCCGCGAGTTCCAAACGTATAAAAGACGCTCATAGGAATATATTGATCGCGAATCATCCTGATACTGGCGGGAGTAATTATTTAGCTAGTAAGGTTAATGAAGCTAAGGAGTTGTTAATGAAAGGGAAGGAATCATCCTGATACAGGTGGGAGTAGGTTTGTTTTAAGAGTAGAGAATGGTTAAGGAGAATTGTTTTATAATCAACAAAACGTCTACTTCAATCAAATTTCTTATTGAACTCTTCAATGTTCCCCTGCGTGATAAAATCCAGATTCTCCTTCTCAAATTTCGTTGTGTCACCACCACCACCACCACCTTCCCCCCCATCTCCTTCACTCTTCTTCTCTTCCCCTTCTTCAATTCCCCCCAACAACTTCTCCATCGCGATTTGCCCTGAAAAATGCTGCTCAATATCATCCCCTATTTCAATCAAACTCCCGTTCGTCTGTCTAAGAAAATGACGGTAAAGAGTCTTTGTACCGTCGACTTCGACGGCGAAGATCGCGATGTGAGTGAGGCTCTCAGAGAAATCTGATAAGGGGAAAGTGAACGTTTTTGTTAATAAAGGAAGTATAATTTCAAAGAAGGCGAAACGTTACGCATGGGCCTTGATCCCATTCTCTCTCTCTCCTCTCCGCTCCTCGCCGGCTCCTCTTAGGCGCTCTCACCTTTGTCCTTGTCGTCTTCGACCTTGAATTTGTTGACGTGAATTCTCCTGACGGTACCCCCTGGTCCCCTCCACCTCCTGCTCTTCGTGACGATGTTCCGCAGCTGTTCTTCACTGATTTCGTCGTCATCGGGGATGAAAAATCCATCTTCGCTGTCGTTAATTCTGCGGAGGAAGAGTGTTTACGGTGTTAGAAAAGTTGTGTTGAACGTTGGCGCCTCCTTGCAGTCTCCCTCCTCGCAGCCTCTCACCTCTTGTAAATGTCCAACATCCTGCCGTTCATATGCGCCAGGAGAATGTAATTGTATAGAACTCCGAAACTGTCACACTCGTTAGAAATAAAATTCTCAAACGTCTTACATCGTTCGACATTCGGCTCACAACTCACCTCAGCAGACACCCGAAAACGTTGATGACGATCGCGTAGAAGGCTCCGCTCATGCCGCTCGCCTCTATCCTCTCAAACCTCTCGTAGAGCTTGGCAAAGTCTCCCGTGACGCACGAGCAGGAGTCGCTTGTGTAGTCCCTCTCGCACTCTTCTTCCGAATTCGAAAAAAACGATATATTAGAAAAACGAATAAGATTAATTTGCGTCAGATTTCACAACGGTTCGAACATCCCCCTCCCTTTAACTCCCTCTCTCTCTCTCTCTTACCTCCGCCCCTACTCTCGCAGTTCCAGTTCCCCTGAATCAAGTCAACGATAAGAATAAGCATAGGATCCAAAACCGTCATACTCCCGAACGCAATAACAAACTTTGATACTATATACGGTAAACTATCCAACGCGAACGAAAGCGCTATAGAAACCAACGTCGAGAGGGAGAGGATTATAGTGCATGATAATTGACCGACGGATATGAGACAGATTTCTTGCCAGTCGCGGATGTTTGAACTTGTGTACTTTATTATGATGCTGAAGGTGGTGAATCTGATTGTGAAAGTGGAGCGATGAGTACAGGATTAGTGTGGGAGTAATACTGATGACGCCTTCTAATTGCAACGAGATCGTAGTGACCACAAGGGAGATCTGCACAATTCTAACTACTCGCTTCGCTCGTCACTTCGCTAGTCTCTTCGCTCCATTGTCCTCACCTAAACCCGAACAAAGGAACTCCGATAACCTTCAAATAAAGCCACTGCGCCATGTAATGAAAGTACATCCTCAGCCAGAACGTCGCCGCGAGTACAATAACCGTGGAGAAGAACTCAACCGAGAAGAGTGAATTCATGCTCAGATCTTCCGTCAGCTCTGAGAAGAGGTAAGTCAATTTACGATTCAGCACTCGGTCAGGAGAAGGCTTGTACGTTAAGTTGGGGTCGTTCTCCACGGCGTAGGTGTACGTTTCCATCTCCTGCGTGTCGGTGAGTTCGTGCCACACGTGTTCTTTTGATATTTCCTTCTTAGAGCGGCCTCGTTTTATGCCAAGGCCGGTGTCGGTCCAGTTGGACATCGACTGTTTCTTCTTCTGACGGGAGGTTGAGGAAGGGAGGGGGTCGCCGGGGGTCTCGGAACCGGGGAGGACGCTGTGACGGTTTCAGGATTAGGTTAGATACTGGTTGGATACTGAAGCGACGAGTTAGCTACGATCTTCATCTCACCTTCTATCACTCTTGCTCAAGACTCTCCCTCCGTCTTCGCCGTCGCTCACGTCCGAGTGGTACTCCTCGTCCGAGTTGTCCTCCCCCTGCCCCTCCCCGGCGACCGCGACCTTGCTCGACTTCTTCTGGCCCCTCCTCTTCTTGCGTTTCTTGGCCGCTCCGTTCTCTCCGCCCTTGGCCCTCTTGAAGATCGTGGCTGCCTTCTCCTGCCAGGTGGCGTTGCTCGTCTTGGATTTGTTGACCACCGCGCCCGCCAGCTGGAGGTTTTCTTTGTCGGCCCCGGTCTTGTTCTCATTCTCGTTCTCGCTCTCGTTCTTGTCCTCGAGCATCGGGTTCTTGACGGCTGCGAGAAGCGAAGCGAGTAGTTAGAATTATGCATATCTCCCTTGGCTGCTACAATCTCGTTGCTCCTCGTCTCACCTTCTTCGCCACCTTCTTCGCCATCACCGTCGCCCTCCCCCCCCTCTCCCTCCACTTCCTCCCTCCCATCCCTCCTAACCCTGACATTAGAATTAACGTAATCGACCTCAAAATCGATTTCGTCAAACTCCGTCCTCCCGTCGTTGAACTCCCTCGGCAAGTGCCTAACATCTAGGTAAAGGTTCCCCATCCACAGACTAAGATCCCTACTAAACCTCTCCTCAAACGTCCTAAACTTCTTAATACTCCTATCAACCGGCCCCCTCAAAAACGGCAGCCTAAACCTCCCACTAACAATCCTAAAATGCGTATCACACATCGGCATAACACTCCAACCAACAACCTCCTCCCCCCTCCTCCCTACCTCATAAACCTCAAAGACCAGTACATTACAAGGACGCACCGAACAAGGACTAGGTAGCATACCGTAAATATTTTCCTCGAAAGTAATACACTTATCACCTAACCTACCTCCGAACCTAACCGGCGTACTCGCGCTACCTCTATTAACATTAATTAAACCTGCGCCGTCATTCCAGTTTATCTTTTGACCTCCTAGACGCTCGTACATGGACATTAAAATAGTGAAATTACCAGGACGGAGTTTACCGTGGACGCCTCGGAGGAGGTGGAGACGGATCTCTATCGGTTGAGGGAGATTCGACCAGAATATTGAATACCTGTTTTTGAACAAAGGGTTTGTTAGATTGTTGTTGTTGCTTTTTTAGAATGAGGGGAGTTATTTATAACGGTGTTATATTTATCTAATATTACCTTCTAGCAGCAGCCGTATCCTTAACCCCCAGCCCTCCGTATTTCTCTTTAACAGCCCCCTTTTTCCTCCTCAAATCCTTCTCCAGTTCATTCCTCAACCCGAGGAACTTACGTTTCATATACGTAGACATTAAACGTAAATCCCTATAACTCGATATTCTAGCGTTTTTAATAGCGTTGAACGACGACGTTGAAAGAGAGTTTACGCGTTGACGGGCTGAATTCTCACGGTAGGATATGTCTGATTCTCTTTTACGGAATTTTTCTAGTTCTAAGGAAGCGGCTTTTAGACGTGATAGCTCCATGCTGCGAGTCTTGGATTCGAGGACGGAGACGGGTATAGAAGTTACGATCATTTCGGATTCGTTCGACTCGAGGACGAACTCGACGCCGTAATCGGTTGGTAAGGATTTGTCTGATAATTCCAAAGAGACGGTTGTGGAGAGTTTATCGGGAGGGTGAGGGATTGTAGGTGAGCGGAGGAAGTCTTCGTCGTCCTGAACATCGGGGATTTTTATGGAGGAGACGAAGGGGGGTAGGGTTGAGGGGGGAGGGATTGGGGAAGCTTCGGGAATGAAGACTGATTTTAGCATCGACCATTTATTGTCCAGAGTGGTTTCTAAAGAGTCTGATTCTGAATATAATATACGATGGTGTTGTGTTTTTCGAGTTAGAAGAAGAAGAAGGTCGTTGGGGGGGGGGGGGGGGGGATCCTTTCGTACGTCTCACCTAGCTCCTTTGCGATTTGTCTCATCCTGTTCTTGGTGTATTCTGCCTTTCGTTTTCTCAGAACCTCGAAGTTATCACTATTAGTAGGTTGATTAGTAGGCTGATTAGTAGGCTGATCAGCAGGTTGATTAAGCCTGTCCTTCAAAGCTTGCATAGAAGTCGATAAGTCCGAACGTTCAACATAGAGAGGACGGATTGCGGACAGATCGGAGGTGGAGGGAGGTCGGGAGTGGGCGGTTGTGAAGTCTTTTATCCAGGTTTGGATTTCCTTAATTTTAGAGTGAAATTGTATCGTGTGTGTGAGTGAGTGAGTGAAAGGAAGATACTTTCGATATTCGCTTGCTGTACTCTCGCTTGCTGTACTATCTATCCTCACCTTCTTTAGTTTTGCCCTCCGCTCAGTCTTCTCCTTTATCTGTCCTTTAATATCTTTTCTCTCGTCAGAAACAGCTACTTTTGTTACCTTGGCGGACACTACATTCGCGAACATTGTGCCAATACGTGTAAACGATACGTTCTAATGATACTAGCTTTATCTTTATATTACAAAGGAATTGAAAATGTTAAATCAAAGGAATGAGGTTGGGTGAAATCTTTGAATTGTTACGGAATTCTATAGTAAGAGGACACAGAACGCTTGAGACGACTTATGGAGAGCGTCTGTGGCGTCGTTACAGCGTCAGTGCGTCTGTAAAAGCCGTTGGAATATTGATTATGATTATTTCAGCAGTTTGCCTACTTTTCAAAGTAAGAGTTTCTACTCTCCTCGCTTACCGATCCCATTTACAACACGTGAGAGCTTCCCAACACCTCCGATGGACTACGATTCATGATCGTTCACCTCCAAAAATGCGCGGTCATTCCACAAGGCTCCATTCGGCATCCGTTGGTCCTGACCCAATGAGCCAACAACAAAGTTTTAAAATGTGCCGTCGAAAATGCTCCAGGCGTGCGGAATGTGGACCTTTGAGTACAACCAATGACGTTTCTCTACGGCGGTTCGCAAAAAAGACGTAGTAATAGTGAAATATCAAAACCTCCCTCCGATGATATCGTGAAAAGAATATATGTATCGCTCGCTAACTTCTCAATTTCTAACCCTGCCTCCAACTCACCACTCACCCGCCTCTCTTCAATATATATATTAGAAATAAATCCCCTCTCCCCCCTCCATAATTCCAACCCCAACAGGCGTCCAAAATGCCAATAACCCCCCTCTTCACCCTCTCCCAAACCTCCACCCACATCCTCCTAACCTTAACCCTCCCTTACATCCGCGTCGGCGACGCCGAGACCTTAATCGAAGGGAAGAGACTCAGCTTCAGCTGCAAGAGTTACCTGCTTAAATTGAATTTCGATGACGAATTGAAAGGTAACAAACGTTATAAGATATTTGATACTAAATTCATTTTCTCCTTCTAACCCCCTCTCTTAAAAAGACACACCAGAAAATCCCGTCACAGCAATCTACGATCCCAACGTCTCCAACGGAACTTTAAAAATTTCCATCCCGAAATCCGTCCCTAACACTAACTTCAAAGATCTCGATTTAACTACTAAACTATTACAGCCTAAAATACCTAAAGTATATCGACCTAAAATAGAAGTAATAGATCCGAATGATTTAAGCGGTACAGACAGTGACGATGAAGTATTCGAATCCGAGGTTAGCGTTTTAGATCATTTGGAGAATATTGAGGAGCAGGAGAGGTCGGAGACGAAGTACGGTTTTAATCTTGGTTTTTCGAATGAGTTTAGGAAGTTGAGGGAGGAGTTGAGGGAAATTTCTAGCGTTGATTTAGGTGAGGAGGGGAGGGTGGGGAGGAGTGTTTTAAAGGGGGATACATTGAAACGAAGCGTGTGACACTTGTGCTTCGCATCCTAAAAGCTCCGTTCTGACGTTATCGCTTTTCCCTTCCTTTAGATCTAGTCGGCTGGTCGGAGAAGCGTAGGATCCGTCTCGCTCTCGAAAAATCCGACTTCGACAAAAACCGCTACCAATCCGACTACTTCCTAAACACCCCCAATTTCCTCCCCCACAACCCCGAAGGTCCCGACATGCTCTTCACCTCCTCAATGTCATACATCCCCTTCTACCTTGATATAACCTCACAATTAACATCCCTAAAACTCTCACCAACCGACTCAACAACCTTAACTAAAATACCAAACACCCCTCAAAAAGTCACCTCCACCTACCCATTAAACCTCGGCCTTATATCCCTCCTCTTCTCTTACATCTACGACCTCAGGCTTACGGCGGGAGAGCCTAACGTCGAGTCGGCGTGGAACGTCTGGAAGTTGAGCGCGGTTATGTGTTACTTTGAGTCGTATCATTCGGAGAGGGATGGGGTTAGGGGGGTTTTGGAGGATTGTTGTAGGAGAGCGGTTTGTTATGGGTATTGTAGGAGTTGGGAGTTGTGTGAGAAGGTTGTGGAGGATTTGATTGTTGTGGTTAAGGACAGGAGGTTTGTTTTGAAGTGTTTGATTGAGATGAGGGGGATTTTTGAGAGGAGTGAGACGCTGTACTTGATGAATAAGTTTTATTTGGAGGGGTATTTGGTTTGGGTGCAGGGGGAGGAGGAGTGGGGGGAGTTTGGAGGGGAGGTGGAGGAGGTTTGGAGGGGATTGGGGAGGGACTTTGGGAGGTTTAGAGGCGGGTTGGGGCTGGGGTTGAGGGAGGCGGAGGAGGAGGTCGACAAGAGTATTGAGGACGTAGAAGAAGAGGACGAGAATGAGGAAGATGAGGGAGATGAGGGAGATGAGGGAGAAGATTAAGATTGCCTTTTTTGGTGTAAATACTTGTGGTTGTGTTGTTTATTTTTCCTTCACTTAAGCGTGGAGAGTTCCAGGCCGGGCTCTTGGATCATTGGGTTCTGGACGGTGTTGGGGTCCGACTCTATGTTAGAGGACGCCGCGGGGGGCGGCGGGGGCGGGGGCGGGCTGTCAGGGTCTTCAGACTTCCCTTCTTTTTGCTGGGTGCCTGGAGTTGTCTCCTCTTCTTCGACGTCTTTATCGTCATCTTCGTCGTCATCCTCGTCGTGTTCTACTTCGGCTCCGGCCTTCTTCACCAATGCCGTTAGCATGCTTTTGAGGAGCTTGGTTTCCTTTTTGTTGCTCTTCATCTCGTCAGAGAGAAGCTTTTTCAAGTCGTCGTTCTCATCCTTAAGGGCGTGAATTTCGGCCGTCATCTTTTTCTCACGGTCTTCCATCTTTGACTCGAGCTTGACGAACTCTGCCGACGTCTTTTTGTTCACACGACGAACAATGTCAAGGACACGGCCGGTCCAGATATCAGAGGAGGATGTCTTTTCCATCTCCAGCTCGAGGTTTGAATCAGAAACTGGTGCAATGTGATTTTCAATAAACTTGTCCACAGTTCCTTCGATGAAGAACCATGGAACAACGAGTGAAAAAAATACTGCCACGCCAAAAAGCCCTAGTAACGGTGATAGGATAATACGGAGGCCGTATATAAGAGGATGGTCGTTGCCGCTAACGAAGATACATGTCAACAAAGCAATCACCTTTTCCTCGACGTTTTTAAGCATGTCTTTCCACATGTGTGGGTCTGACCAGTTTGTGCGTAAAATCCAATCGAAAGTGGTGGTGATTTCTGCGATTAGTTCCAAACGACTCCGCCAGAATAATTCTGTCGACGTGACGAGAACGGCATCATAGGAGTCGCCGACTATTGCAATCAAGACATTCAATAAAACGATCACTACGAGGAATGAATAACTCAGGAATAAACCTTGTGACCAAACACCAGTAAAAGCTGCAGATTCAAAAGTCCCCAAAATCATTAAGTAGAGGGACAAGGCGGTTCCGCTGATGGTTGTAAAGTCAAGCTCCTCGAGCTCTTCATTCTTTTCCTTCGTGGCTAGCACGAGAAAAAATGCGTGTCCAAACATGACGATGATTATAATAAGTACGAACAGAAATGAGAAGAGATCTAAGTCACAATATTCATGAGTAAGAGAGATTTTAGGCAAGTGCAACCTTGTAGAGCTCACCTTGGAAAATTTTGCTGAGCATGAGAACAAATGTTGCGACGGGCTGTGAGAAAGCCTTCGCGAATCCAAGCACCTTAACCCAAACAAACATGGTTATCGCACTGGCAAAGTGCTCGTACTCAGGTCCCGGGCCGACACTGAAGAAGTACTCGAGGAGGATGATAGTTCCACCGGAGGCTATCAGGTCAATGTAATTCCAGGGGTCCTTGTACCAGTTGCTTCCCACATTTAGCTTCAACATGGCATATAACTGGGCGATTTCTCGAAGGAGAAAATATATTGCCAGGACGAAACAAGCAATCGTCATGTCCCTTGTTCTGACATTGTCCCATACCTCTGAAGTGTTTTCGGCGAATTTGAACCGTACAGAAAGGCTCATGAAGATGGAAGTGAAAACTGCGTAGAGAAGGACCTCGAAGTAGTAGATATACATGAGTCCGGAGCGCATGTAGGAGTCGAGGTGGGCTCTGAAGATTCGAGTGGCGGCTAACTTTTGTAGCTCTTTCATTGGGGCGTCCGTGAGAAGTCGGGGGAGGAGGTTCGGTCTGAATCTGTTGTTGTCAGAGACGTACTTTTGGATGGCCTTCTTGAGGGTTTTGGTGAGGGCTTTGCTGGCCTGGTCGGTTTTGAGATTGGCCCGCGTCAGGACCGCCCATGTTGCATCAAAGAGGAGCTCAAGTTTGATTACAAATTGGACTGCGTCATCGTCAGAATCATTTCGGCAAAACTCTTGCCAAGCGAAAAGGTCGAGGAGTCCGGAGTATTTTGCAAATTCCTCGACAGCTGACTCAATGTCCTTGGCACTAGTCTCCTTGAGTGCTTTCTTCATACTCTCATGAAGTACATTGTTGCGACCAAGACTAAAAGGTCCTCTATCTTTTAACAGTTCATCTAACTCCAACCCTAAATCTCTAACAACATAAAAATGTCTCAATGCCCCACAACACTCCTTATCGTTACCCGGATCCAAAACCGAATTCTCTTGTTTTAAACCCCTCCCAATCTTATCTTCTTCTGAAGCAACCTTCCGCAGATTTTTAACTTCATCATATTTTTTTATGGTGCCTTCCATTTTTTCCCTGATGCCCAAGTCTTTGCGTTCAGAGAGAAAGCTTAGGGGCAATTTACCGTCTGTGTCAAAAACACTCAACCCGGCTGGATGCGCCTCAACGAGAAGGTTGAGTACTTCTGCTTTCGAACCAAACTCACAGTAGTAGGAAACAGGATTCCTCTCGAATTCGTCTACCTTTTTGACTCCATCTTGGTACGCCTTGACGAGCACTTCAAGCCCCTCAAGAGAGCATTGCTTATTTTCACAGTAATATGAGAGAGGAATCCTCTTACTTTTTGCTTTTTCATTTTTCGCTCCATCTTCGTGCGCCTTGAGGAGCAATTTCAGCCCCTCAAGAGAGCATTGCTTGTTTTCACAGTAATACGAGAGAGGGTTCCTCTTGTTTTTGGCATCTTCATTTTTCGTTCCATCTTCGTACGCCTTGACGAGCATTTTCAGCCACTTCGTAGAGCATGACTTGTTCTCGCAGTAATACGAGAGAGGGTTTCTCTTTGAGGCGTCTTCGTTTTTTACTCCATCTTGGTGCGCCTCGAGGAGCATTTTCAGCCCCTCAGAAGAGCACGACTCGTTCTCACAGTAAGACGAGAGAGCATTCCTCCCGTTGAACGCGGCGTTCTAAATGGAGTAGGATTTTGGGTACACGTCGTGATTTTGTGTTAGGAGTATAATTATGATGACTTGACATTGCTTTCAGACTCACCTTACTGGCTTCAGAGTTTTCGTCAAGGATCTTCTTAATATCTACTTTGAGCTTAGCCTTGTCCGCCTGCTTGACCTGCTTGACGAGAGCCTTGTCCTCCGCGTCATCTGACTTTTGAAGGTCCGTCCAGTCACGGTCGTCGGGGGGGGACCTCTTCCTTGCTATCGATTTCCAAATGTCTCTTTTGGGGTCTTTTTTGGGGTCTTTTTGGGAGCATAATTCTATCAAAGGCGTAAAACTCTTCAAGTACTCGATAATTTTCTCTTGATCCTTTGATCCGGCAAGCTGCGCAAATAGAGGTAAAGATGCGTTTGTTGTTGTGTCAGAATGGAAGTTATTATTTGAGGAATTTCCGTTTCATTTGTGGCGTCGTGTTGTGTATTGTTCTCACCTCGTGCAGTTTGTCGCATCCTCTGAATACACTGTAGCCTACTTCTTTAACGGAATCTGCCCATATGAACGTAGATATGTTGGGGCAACCATCGAATGCGTTGGTTTCAACTGTGGTGATACCTTCCTTCAAAACCACCTTTACCAAACTTTGGCAATCGCAGAATGTGTTACCTTCAATCTTCTCGGCGTTGATTTCGACTTCCGTTAAATTTGTTTTTGAAAATGCCCACGATCCGATTACTTTCAATGTGTCAGGCAGCTTTATCTTTGTAATGACAGTACTGTGTAAAGCACTTCTTCCAATCTTCGTAACCTTACTATCTCCAAAATTAAATTCAGTCAAATTCCTACATCGGTAAAACGCATATTCTGCAATTTCATCAACGTCACTAGCAACAGTAACCTTCGTAATATCCTCCTGCCCCTTATACTTCTTCCCATCCCCCTTCTGATAAACGACCTCGACCATGTTACTCAAACGACTAAAAACAGGAAGTGCTGGTCACAGCAACGAAGGAAACGATCAAAAGAAGCGCTACTTAGGCGAAAGCTCCGACCGATGTCAACTGATGATGAATATCCTTCTTCTCTTCTCCTTCACTTCCGTTTCCTGAGGCACAAAATGGAAGACACTGGTCAAAATGGATACAATCAAGGGGCGGGGGGAGATTTCCCACCCTCCAACAACACACCCCTTACCTTTCCCTCTGCGGCTGTGACTTCTCCAGACCGAAAAAGCGTAAAATCAAAGAGCTGAGAGATATAATACTGGAAAAAGTTACCTGACAATTTCCATCCCCTCCAACCATCCACAAGTAAGCCTCGCTACTTCCCGTACCCGCCAGCGCTACCCATCTCATATATACGACACTCATCTCAGGCGGTATCTTCTGATCTACATCAATTCTCCGAAAACAGCATAAAATAATATCAACGCCCAGCAACTTTTAGAACCCATCGTTAGAAGTTAGAAGTGACCCCAACCCCTGCACCTAACCCTACATCCTCCAACCAAGCAAGCTGCAGCCAGCCTAATAAAACAATGAGCAACAAAGTCGCCGTGATCACCGGAGGAACTGCCGGGGTCGGCTTCGAGACCTGCGTTCAGCTCGCCTCCCTCGAAGAGTCCCGCTTCAAGAAGATCTACATCACGTCTCGCAGCTCCTCCGGAGCGGAGAAGGCGATCAATTCAATTCGGGAGAAGACGAGCTGCCCTGAGGACATGTTCGGCTTCCTGACCCTGGACCTCTCCAGCCCTAAGTCCTGCGCGGACTTCGTCGAAAACCTTCCCGACTCGATCGACGTCATGGTCCTCAACGCTGGTTCCATCTCTCTCAAGTCCCTCCAGGAGAAGACTGAGACTGGCGTCACGAAGAACTTCCACGCCGGCTGCATCGGCACAGCCATAATCGCCGAGAACCTCCTCTCAAGCGGCAAGCTGAACAAGGGCGGAAGAATGTTCTACGCCGCCGGCGAAGTCCAACGCAGCGTCTGGCTCTTCACCGGTTTCCAACCTTTCCCCGTCTGGGACAAATCAAAGACAGCCATCTACCCCTCCACCCCCCCCACATCAATCTTCGGCGGTGTCATGGGCGTCCGTTCAATGATAGCGGGCATGCAAAATTACAAAACCTTCATGTCGTTATACATGTCAAAGCTGGTGAGAGAATGTCTCTGAGCGAAGCGAAGAGCTGAGAAGGCGTATCGACAAGATCTTGCCGCTCATCGCCCGATACTTCCGTTACCTAACATAGCTGCTGCCAACCTTCTACGCCGTTTCTAACCTCGCGAAAAAAAAATCATTCATTGCGACTCTCTTCGCTCATCTCAGGCTCGCGAAAACCCCGACTACTACATCTACAGCGTCTCCCCCGGCGGTACAATCACAGGTTTATACGATACCTGGGGTCAACCTTTAAAGTTCCTCGTGAAGTTCGCTCCGACTCGAGCTCTATTCATAGCTCTCGGCGCAGTCCATAAAGTCGATAAGGCAGGAAAACGTTACGTCGAAGCCATGAGCGGTCCCTCTTTCACGGAGAATTTTAAGTCAGGTACGATCGTAATGGGTAAAGGTGTTTTCGGGACGGCTGGGAAGCTTAGTGATTGCACTAAGCAGAGGAAGGAATTCGGGGACTTTGAAGCGCAGGATTTGGCGGCGGAGGTTTTGAGGGAGGAGATGAAGAAGGTTCTGGACGCTGTTTGAAGGATTCAATTTAACGGAAGGAAAGAACCTTTGGGTTCGTAATTTTTGCAATTTTGGGGGGGGAACAGCAACCAAGGGGGAAAAAATGAAAAAGAACAACCCTTAGGTTCACAGTTGTTCACAATTTTGAATTAAATAACCGTCACAACTACTTTCCATTTTAATTACTCTGATGATGAGGTTCATGCGCCCCAATCTCCCCCCCCGTCTCTCCGAACTTCACAACCCTCCAATGCCAATCCTTCTCCAAACATTCCCAGAAATTAAAGCTGAACATGCCGCTCTCTTTGCCCGTCCTTTCGTCTACGTCGACAAAACCGTTTTTAACCACTTCGTAACCGTCGCCTCTAACGGTTATTTTATTATCTAATTGCAACGTCCTAACAAGCTGACTAACGTCCGACTGCGAAAGTTTAATCTTCGATATTTTTGACTCCTCCACGATCGAAGTTATCACTGATAAAGTTACGGAAGGGTTCGATTTTATCAACATCAAAACGAAAGTACGGAGCTCGGATATAAACTCAAAGTCGAACTGAGAGAAAGAGATTGAAGGGGAGGATGAGGCATGAAACGGGCGCGTTAGTTTTGGGGTAGGATTTTAACGAATACGAATAAGGTTTGTGGGAATTGGACCGTTTAATTACCTCCTGCTCGGTGTACCATGGTCCTCCCGTAAGTTCCTTCGCAGGTTCAATCCCCTCAAGCATATAAAGCGTTTTAGTCTTACTAGCGACGCTCTTGAAAGGCTTGATCAGGCCCTTGCTCGTTAAGGTTTTGTAGATTTTTGTGAGGGTTTGAGAGGGGAGGCCGGAGGAGAGCTTGATGTCTTTGGTCCAGATACCGAGGTTGGACGATTTTGCGATCATTTGGTACACGAATTCTTCCTCTTTTGTTAGGCCTCCGGACTTAAAAGAGTTGAAGGTTTGAAGATTGAAGATAGAACCGATTGAAGATTGTGATTGAACGATTGAACGATTGAACGATTGAACGATTGAACGATTGAAGGGGTGGGTTGAGTTAGAATAAAGTAGTTTCAGTAATTATTCGTAATTATTCGTAATTATTCGTAATAATTCTCACCTGAGACTTTTTGAGGACGAAGCACGGCTCCGATTTCCCGTCCTTCTTGCGTATGAAGAGTTCAATGGTGTTGCCGCTCAAGGAGTTGGCGAGCTGCGTGATAATTTGAGGCGTGAGGAGGGAGTTCTGCGCCTCGATCTCATCTTGGGTTGCGCCGTTGGAGCCAGCTGCTGCGAGGATCTTTAGGAAGGATGTTTTAAGGGATGCCAGTGAAGGATTCTTTGATGTAGAGGAGGACGTTGTGCTGATGCTGGTGGAAGGAGTTGAGGACTTGGTGGTCTTGGTGGATTTAGAGGAGGTTGATGTTGACGTGACTTCAGCTGAGGTCGACGAGTTCTTGCGTTTGGGAGGCATTGAGGAGTAGCGCTAATGCTAATTAATGTGCGGTCCCGTGGAGAATTAGCAGACTTTGTTGATTTACGCGTGATTTACGCGACGTTACTTAAAATTGACGCAAGGAAATCTGACGGAACACGGCCTGAGAGGTAAGAAGGAAGGCTTTAATGAAAGGGTCACGTAGAGGACAGGAAATTGAATGATTGTCCCTATTGAATCAAATGACTGTAAAAGGACAAATTTTGTGGCAGGTCCTTTTCCACAAGAAATAATCGTCAACTTATAAAAACTTGCCAATTATGACCAGCAGCAGTAACAGCGCCTCAGCCGTGGCGAATTTCTTCGGTGCTAAAGTGACCGATATCGAAAATATGGACGATAATGAAGTCTCACCCTTGATCGACCAGAAACCCATCGAACCACTAGAAGTCCGTGGTAAAAGGCAGGGAGTTGGAGCACTGAAGAAGCCAAAGGAGGACCAAGATACGGCTTTGAAGAATAGGCTCAAGAATATTAAAAAGAGAAAGGCGGCCAATGGCGATGAGAGTGACGTTACTGATACTGATGAAGGAGAGAGCTCCGATGAAGAAGAACAAATATCAAGGGTCAAGGTTATGCAAGGCCAGGTGAGAAAACGAGCCGTTACTGTAAATCATCGCAAACATCAAAGCTGACTCCACTCTACTGCAGACTTCGCCTAAAATACAGGCCTCAGGGTCGTCCTCCACCTCCGCGTCTCCAGCCGACAGCAGCAGCTCTAAGAAGAAGAAGCTGGGCAAGAAGGAGCGCGAGAAGCTCAAGAACGCCTCCTCCGCCAACGCCGACGCGCCCGCCGCCAAACCCTCAGCCTCACCCTCCTCAAACGAACAACCCAACCCTTCCAAGAAGAAGCGCAAAAAGGTCCGCTCCCGTCAGAAGAACATCCGAAAGGACGCCCGGGTCCTCAACGGCACCCTCCCCCCCCACCTGATCCCCGCCGCCGGCAAAGGCTCAAAAGCCCGTCCCCTCACCCTTTCCACCAAGCAAAAATTAGGTTTAGTTAATAAAGATGGTTTGAAGAGGGATAAATTCATCGAAAGCGTCGTGCCTGAGGGGGAGGAGAAGGCGAGGAGGGAGGAGAAAAAAAGGAGGATCAAGGAAGGTTTGGGGAAGATAACTTTCAAGAATTTATAGTTTCAAGACCCCTTGTTTTGTTTTTTGTTTTTAAAAAAACACCCGAACTGTAAATATCGTTCGAGGCACCGCTCACCAAACACTACAAGTAATTCCTCTCCTCTCTCCTCTTAAACGGTGTTAAAAAACCTGTCCCCGTAATCCCCCAAACCCGGAACGATATACTTCTCCTCATTCAACCCTTCGTCAATACTAGCAGTAACAATCTTAACTTCAGGGTACTTTTCAGCAAGAAACTTCAACCCTTCAGGACAACAAACAACATTAGAAAACACAATAGAACCGGGAGGGACACCGACGGCCACGAGCGACTCAATCGCTTTACAAGCTGAACCACCTGTAGCGAGCATAGGATCACAGAGTATGACTTGCTTTGATTCAATGTTTGGTGGGAGTTTTGAGTAGAATAGTTTCGCGGGTTTTGAGGGGACGGACTCGTCGCGTTGGATGAGGATCTTACCGACGGAAACGCCGGGGAGGAGAGAACGGACGCAACCTAATAAGGAATCGCCGGCGCGGACGATTGAGACTGCGCAGATTTTTGTGGAGTCGACGAACGAGCCGGTGAAGGAGGAGCAAGGGGTGGAGACGGTGGTTGGGGAGGTGGCGAGGGGGAGGTCGGCGATGGTCTCTTCTGCTAGGATCGTCATGAGGCGCTTGGCGTAGAATTCGAAATCGGAGGGGGAGGTGGTTTGATCGCGGACGCGGGTGAAGAGGTTGAGGAGGGCTAAGGGGGCGACGGGAAATTGTGTCAAGAGTTAGATTGAGATTGCGGACGGACGAAGCGTTCACCACTATGTTGTGAGCCGCAGACTCTTTTCCCAAAAGGTAAAGTTGCACATTTGAACAGCAAAATAACCTCAAATTTACGTCGATTCGGCAAATTCGAAGCCACGGTCGGATCAATTGCCGAAACTCAGAGCGCTAAAATAACCTTTTTCCTTTGTCAGTCCGGACGTGAACCGTCAACAACCTCCCAGTTATGACGGGAAAGTGGCAGAGCCAATGCCGATACTTTTCATCATTGAAGTGATGAGCTCGCCGGACCGGGGCGCGGGGGCTGTGTTGCTGCCACTTACATTTGTTCTGAAGAACAACGAGATTAGGATGGAGGTCTGACATTATTGAAGGAACAATTGTGTATCTTCTCTGGAAGGTAAAATCGAGACAGCCAATTTCACGTCCTCGGGGTATGGAATGTCCGATATTTTTAGCTTTACAGTAATTCCTGACGAATTTTTAGAGCAATATTTCAAGAGGTCCCTTCTTGTCCTGTCCCTGTGTAACGCCCCCCCCCCCGAAATCACCGGCCGGACCCTCTAACAGCCTCAAACTCCTGTTCTCCCGCCCATCACCTTTCCTTTGCTCTTCTCCGCATCCAAAACTATATCATTTCGACCACATAAACGTGACTGAGATTGATATAGTTTCGGGAACCCAGTCCTCCCTCCCTCCCACCCCCTTGTAAGCAACTGCTTCCTCTCTCCGGCTCTCCAGCACAAGAGAAATCCACACCAGCAACTCTTCGCTCGCTCGACTAAACTCGGCCCCCTCCCATTCCACACTCCCCTACACAACATCTAACAGAAGCAGAAATAAAACCATGACCTTCAAAAGACTCCCTGAGCCGCACACCTACTGCTGCATGGACATTGGATTCCACTACCAGGACACCTCCCCCTTCAATGCTTACAACTTATGCTTTTGGAAGCCGAAGCCGTACTCGTTCTTTAACAATGTCTGGCCGAACTTGAAATGCCTCCTTTGCCTCGGTTTCGTCGGCGACTTCGGCGCGACAAACTACGAGGGCCCCGAGCCTCCGAATCCTGACCTAGTGAGAAGGATGAACTTCAACGCGCTCCCAGAGGACTGCATGAGCGTCATCGTAGAATATTTGCAGGGGACGGTTGAGGATCTTAACGATTACTCAAAGATATCCAGAGGGTTTAGGAGGCACGTGAGGAGGAGGTGAGTTGCTGAGTTCAGCCGGGAATAACAAGAGTGAACAACAGTGTCAATGTGTTAAATTTGTATGTTAATTAACTCCGTCGCTTTGCCCCTATTATTTTGATCGCAGGAGGAATAGGGAGATGGCCGAAAACCAGATGCTCCATCGGAAAGTCAAGCTCTGGTGCTCGAACAAGGAAGAGTGCTTGAGGACTTACGGACACATAAAAACTTGGGACGTGTCGAGGGTGACGAGCATGAGGTTTCTTTTCGGGAGGACGGACCAGGAGGTCCTTGACGGCGACAAGTGGAATAAGGATTTCAACGAGAATATTTCTAATTGGGACGTATCGAAGGTTGTTGATACGCACTGTATGTTCTTCGAAGCTCGTTCTTTTGACCAGGATCTGAGCCGGTGGGACGTCAGTGGTATTGAGTTTCCGGAGGGAATGTTCTTGTACTGTTCAAAGTTCAGGGGGAGAGGTGAGCAATGGCACAACACATTTCGTTGGTATAACACTCTGTAACTCTACTCTACTTCCAACTCGTCACTTCGCTCCTAACACTCCTGCACTCCTGCAATCCTCGGCTCGCTCGTCGTCGCAGGTCTGGAAACGTGGGACACCAGAAACTTCCGAGATACAGGTTGCATGTTCTGTCACTGTCTGAAATTAAAGTGCGATCTGTCGGGGTGGAGGACTCCAAAAGTCAAAGATATGAAGCTCATGTTCTACGACTGTCCAGTCTTCGAGTCTGATTTATCAAAATTTGATATTTCAAAAGTGAGGAGGTCGACCGAATTAATGTTCGCTGATTGCCCTAAATTCGTCAGCGACCTGTCTTCTTGGGATACTAGAAAATGCATGCATATGGGAAGAATGTTCGAGAACGCTGTAAAGTTCGATTTAAGTTGCACTGATGGATGGAAACTCGAAAGCTGCGGTGGCTGGGGAGGGTAAGTTGCTGTACAGTACAGCGGCCAAGACACTTTTAGTGACATCGCTGTATTAATTATGTACTAACACCGTCGCCACAGCGCTCACACCACTCCCAAGGGCTACGAACTGTGGAACAACTATGACAAAGCGTTCATTATTATCTTGATAGTATGCTTCTGTTTCTTTGTCTACTATGGGCTCTGGGTCGTTGCAGTGCTCTTCGGAATCTTCATTTTCCTTTGTCTCACATAACTTGACTTGAAAGAAATGAAATAAACATAAATGGATCTTTGTTTGAACGAATTCTTCTCTTTTTTATTACTGTCTGGCTGGGTGTAAAAGCAACGTAATTGAGGATTCAGAATATCTGGACTTCCTCTTTCACCTCTGTCACCTCCACAACTACTACATGAACCGCCGCTGCTCCAAGGACAGGCCAAATTACTGAAGAAGTCACTTTCCGCCGCGTTTTCTATCAGTGGTTGTAAAGATATATACTCTCACATATCCAATTATCCGACCGATCTGTGACTGAAAATATCACAGCATTCTGTACAGCACGCCTCCAGAATCCATCGGCCAATCAGCAACAATCTCAACTACAACCACCACCATGGCTCTCCCGCGCCTTCTGCTAACTCTTGTGGCCTCGATTGCAACTGTAAGGGGAGATTTCGACTTGTCGGTGAGCACCCCCTGCGTTGATATATCCCATTTCCCTCTCCAGACCGACCCAACCCTTTATCTTCCCTCACTACAACCCTAACCCCTCCAAACACCCCCTCCGTCCGCAGAATCCGTCGTGGAACACCAACAGGGACACATTCACCGCCACCTTGTCTCCCTCCGATTCGTCTTCCAACCCCTACTCCCCCGATCTTACGTCCCTCTCCTTCACTCTCTCTGTTGCATCAAAAACTATCTCCAGGGTGAAGATCACCTCCCCGACCGACAGTCGCTGGGAGATTCCCGAATCCATCGTGTCCGCCGGCGATCCCACCCCTTCTCTGTCGATCGACGACGCATCGTTCACTTTCGATTATACCGAGTCTCCTTTCACTTTCACTGTTAAAGATGTTGACGGGTCTATCGTCTTCGATTCTAGAGCTGCCCTCCACTTTGGAGATCAGTACCTCGAGCTCAGCACCTCGCTCGAAAGCGACAATAAGCTCTTCGGACTTGGGGAAAAGTCCAGGAGCACTGGCTCGGTCATCCCCAAGGGCAGCACGACCACCATGTGGGCGAGGGACATGGCTGCCGCGGAGTTCGACACCAACCTCTACGCCTCCCACCCCTTCTTCGTTAGCTTGAGCTCCTCGGGAAAGGCCAACGGTGCCTTCCTCCGCAACTCCAACGGAATGGACGTCATGTACTCTGAGGCCGGAGATGCTCTCACGTTCAAGGCGCTTGGAGGTGTCATCGACCTCTTCACCTTCACAGGTCCCAAGCCTTCCGACGTCGTGAAGCAGTACCAGTCGATAATTGGAACTCCGACGCTGCAGCCCTATTGGGCCCTTGGATTTCACCAGTGCCGGTACGGTTACACTAACCTCCAGGAGGCCATCGACGTCGTACAGGGCTACGCCGATGCCGAGATTCCTCTCGACATTGCCTGGCTCGACATTGACTACATGAACTTGTGGCTCGACTTCACCTACGACGAGGCCAACTTCCCCTCGGTCGACGTCAAAGCTTTCGTGGATCAGCTCCACGCCAACAACCAGAAGTTCGTCCCCATCGTGGATCCCGGCATCCTCGCTGTGGACCCGAGCTGGGACTGGGCCCAGGACTACGACGCCTATCACTCGGGACTTGCGATGGATGTGTTCGTGAAGGACATCACCAACGAGAAGCCCTTCATGGGGCAGGTGTGGCCGGGACCCGTTCACTTCCCTGACTGGTTTCACCCCAACGCCACGGAGTTCTGGACCGCGCAGCTCAAGAACTGGCACGACATTGCTGAGTTCGACGGCGTGTGGGTGGACATGAACGAAGTCAGCAACTTCTGCACCGGTCAGATTTGCAAGAACACCGACCCCAACAACTGCCCTACCCACAAGGTCGACACTCAGACCCAGTGCTGCCTCTCCTGCTCCGACGTTGACCCCAACAACTCCCTAGACAACCCCAGCTTCCTCATCGGCAATGACCTCGGTATCAACGAGGACAAGAACCCCTCCCCCATCGACACCAAGACGATCCCCGCCTCAGCCAAGCACTATGGCGACCTCAACGAGTACGATGTCCACAACCTGCACGGAACTATGGAGGCCAAGGTGACCTCAGACGCCATGCATTCCATTCGCGGCACTAGGTCCTTCGTGCTCTCTCGTTCCAGCTTCCCTGGCCACGGCAACCACGCGTCTCACTGGACTGGGGACAACGCCGCCACTTGGGACGACCTGAAGATGAGCATCGTCACAGTGAACGACTTCGCCCTTTTCGGTATTTCCATGGTTGGCGCAGACATCTGCGGTTTCATCGGAGACAGTAATGAGGAGCTTTGTGCGAGGTGGATCCAAGTTGGGGCTTTCCACCCTTTCTCGCGCAACCACAACACCTTCGGAGCAGCGCCGCAGGAGTTCTACAGGTGGGATTCGGTCGCGGAGTCCGCCAGGCGTGCCTTGGGATTGAGGTACCAGATTCTCCCCTTCATGTACACCCTCATGTGGAAGGCCCACGTTGACGGCGATGCCGTTTCCAACTACCTGTGGAGCGTCTTCCCCGAGGACGAGGCCACTCACGGAGTCGACGAACAGTTCATGTTGGGCGACTCCATCTTGATCTCCCCCGTCCTTCAGGACCAGGCCAGGGACGTCGATGCATACTTCCCCGCTGGAAAGTGGTACAATTTGTTCACCCTCGAGAGTTTCGAGAGCGCCGGAGAGGTCGTCAATTTGGCCACCGAGTTGGAGGAGGCCAACGCCCACCTGAGGGGAGGAAAGGTACTCCCCATGGCCTCGACTGGCGGCCTCACCACCGTTGACGTTCAGAACGACGACTTCAGCCTTGTTGTCGCCCTTCCGTCCGAGTCTGATGCGGAAGGATTGTCTGAAGGAGAGCTCTTCGTCGACGACGGAGAGAGCATTGAGGTCACCAGCTTCTTGCACATGGTTTACTCCGCCACGAGTACTTCTCTCACTAGCAAGGCCGTCGAGAACAGCTTTGACGCTAGCAATGCTGTTTTGACCGTCAAAGTATTGGGAGTCACGGCCAAGGTCCAGAGCGCTACGATCCAAGTCGAGGGGGGTGAGAAGAGGTCCGTGGATCTTGTTCAGGAGGACGAGGTGTTGACCCTTGACCTTGCTGACGTTGGAGTCGGAGTCAAGGACGAGTTTGTTCTGACTTGGATGTAATTAAATTAAAGATTTTGAGAATTTGATAATAAAGGCAATGCAGGCATTTTTGCTACATAAAATTGCTGGTGGCTGGATCGGTCTCGTGGAGACTGTAGTGGCGGTCAGTGCGGAAGACCATGATTCTGTAGGACATGTTCTTGAACTCGTCAATGAATGTGATGTAGGTGCTCATGAACGTCCCGAGCATGGTGATCTCAACGAAGGACATAATGGCAATCATTTCGTCAGAGGCCCCGAAGAAAAAGACTATGAAGGGGAAAAACACGCAAATGGTGAAGAACTGCGCAAGGGTGCCGTAGCAGAATAACTTGCGCCACATCCGCTCCTTGGCGGTACCGAGGTCGGGGAGCTTCTTGTCGAGCCAGTGCGAGACGAAGCAGTACGAAGAGCCGCCGAAGAAAAACCACGTCGCGAATATCAGATGGATTCCAACCAGAGCCTTGCTGCCACCTTCTTCGGTCGTCGACTGGTAGAGGAGAGGAGCGATGATTAGACAAGTGCTCAGAATTAACATTCGATACTCAATCTCACCTGAAAAGAACTCACGCCGTGGCCACCAATTCCGGCAAAGATCGCCAAATATAGGTTTCTACGATTCCATAACTTTACTTTCTCATAGTCGTCATGATCAGCACCGAGCTGCGATTGGATTTCCTTCCTAACATATGAGTACCTGATAAAAGCCAAAAACGGAGCGAGCAGGCAGGTGAGAGAAAGGCCGAAGGTCCCAATGCAGCTAGCGGGCTTGCTCTCGATGGAGACGGACAGGAACAGATACGGGTATTGTTGTTTCCCGTTCGACAGGGAGATAGCATAAGTTGTAATAAATGTTACCACAGGTAGCACGAGCATGAGCATGAGGAGGGGGGCAGATTTCCATGTCTTCTCGTCAAGGTTTGTTGAGGAGGAGGAGTTTTGCGGAGGGGACGGCATGTAACGTTGAAGATTGGGGTGTGAGGGTGTCAATGAAATGGCTGGGATTTATTTTGGATCTTATTGTTTTTGTGAATCTACGTGAGCGGAAGTTTTTAGATAATTTTGCTGTGACTGTTTCGCCTTGCCGGATATTTTTTCCCCATGTCGAATGATACGGAGCTTGTCAGGTCCCTCAAACAGGAGGAGGAGGAGAGGCTGTTCAGGATGAAGAGTGAGGACGGTGAGATTGATGGGGGAGGTGGAGTTAGAGGCGGGGGTTATGATGATGCTAATGTTGAGCGTGTCAAGGAGGAGGAGAATGAGGAGGGGGGGAAGAAGAAGAAGAAGAAGAGGATGAGGATGTGGTGTGGATTTCTTGTGATCAAGACGGTTGTGACTACAAGGCAAAGCGAGTAGGCCACCTCAAACAACACAAAGCGTTTGTTCATAATATTGACGTTCGATGGCACCACTGTGATCAAGACGGCTGCGACTACAAGGCAAAGCTAGCGTGCGCCCTCAAAGTACACAAACAGAACGTTCATAATATTGACGTACGATGGCACTGCTGTGATCAAGACGGATGCGACTACAAGGCTAAGGAAGCAGGCACCATCAAAAATCACAAACAAAGAAAGCACAAAATCACCCAAACAAATTGGAAATATTCTCAAGATGACGGTGTGTGGTGGGTCGAACTCTAAATAAAAGCAGAAAAGAAGAAAAAAAAAACTCAAGAGAAAAATGCTAAAACAAAACACACTCTCGTTGAATATATTTCCAACATTTCTCATAGCTTTCCCTCCTCCCTTCTCTCATCTCTACTTCCACAGCTTGCTCACGCTCATATTAGTATCACTATCCTTCTTCATAACTTTACTCACAGCCATTTCAAAGTCCTCCTGCGTGACATGTACTCTCCTCTCCCTTAACGCGAACATTCCAGCTTCAGTGCATACGGCTTTACATTCTGCGCCGGAGGCGTTGGGCATTTTTTCGGATACGGTTGTGAGGTCGATTCCGCGGAGGAGGTTCATTTTGCGGGAGTGGATCTGCATGATGTTTACCCTGGATTCTTTGTTGGGGTTGGGGAATTCGATCTTGCGGTCGATGCGGCCGGGGCGGAGGAGGGCGGAGTCGAGGATGTCGATGCGGTTTGTAGCCATTACTACCTTGATGTTGGTGGCGGGTTCGAAGCCGTCGAGTTGGTTGAGGAGCTCGAGCATGGTCCTCTGGACTTCGGAGTCGCCGCCCTGGGAGCCCTCCTGGCGGGAGGAGCCTATGCTATCCACCTCGTCCATGAAGATGATGCTAGGGCTGGCCTCCCTAGCCATGGTGAAGAGCTCCCTGACCATCCTACTTCCCTCTCCGATGTACTTCTGGACGAGCTCGGCTCCGCTGACGCGGATGAAGGTGCAGTCGGTGTGGTGGGCGACGGCTCGGGCGAGGAGGGTCTTGCCGGTTCCGGGGGGGCCGTACAGGAGGACGCCCTTGGGCTGAGACACTCCCAGAGACTCGAACAGTTCGGGGTGCTTGATGGGCAGCTCGATTACCTGGCGACGGGGGTTAAGGGTAAGGTTGAAGGTTTAGTTGGAAAAATGTTGCGCGAGAAGTTGAATTATTGTTATGGAGAATAATGTTGTTTCAAAAACCCTCACCTCCTTGATTTCCATAACTTGCTTCTCCAGGCCTCCCACCATGTCGTAGGTCGAATCAGGGACGGCCTCGACCTTCATGAGACTCACGAGGGGGTCGATCTTGGTGGGAAGGATCTTGTGGATCATGTAGGAGTCGTTGCGGAGGGCTACTCTAGTGGTGGGCTTGAGGTCGTTGACGTCGATGTCCTTGTCGATTTCCACGACGTATTTGCCCTCGGGGCCTGCGCGAGCAATGCAACGTTAGCGTTTACGTACGGGATACTACGACGGTGGTGGTACGGACGGCGTATTCCAGTAGACCTTCTCACCTACTTTGACCAAGACCTTCTTCATTCCCATCTGCTTGATCACCTCTCCCACGTAGCTCCCCGGCTCCTGGAGGTGGTACAGCTCCTCGCGGAGGAGGCGGACACGGGCGTTGAGGTCGTTACGGGCGGCTTTTAGGCGGGCGAGATTCTCGTTTCGCGATGCTATGGTCGCGCGGAGTTGGTCATTTCGTGATTCGTAGAATGAGGAGAGGCCTACAGCTGCCATTATATTGGATATTAAGAGATTATTAAGAGATTATTGAGAGATTATAAAATAATTCCGGTGAAAACTGCGGGATAAAGGGCGAGGGTGATTGGTTGTTAGAGTTGCACAGGGCAGCGGACGTTATTTGTACAGGATTTGGAACTTTAAACAACGATTTAGTTTTAGGACTCTCTTCGAATTGTGAATTGACATTTCTTGTAAACACGTTGAAGCCAAGACGATAGGAGGACGAGATGGTGACAATTTACGAAACCTATTCGCGGTGAGGTAGGTGACGGGGGCGATCAGCCGTACGCACTCTCTGCAAGCCAAAATAAAATATCCCTGGAATATTTCAACTCAAAATGCGTTTGACTTTCCTGGCCGCTCTTCTGGCCGTTGGGGCGCACGCAGCGCAGTCTTCGAGCCCCCTCGCCCCCGTTCCCGCATTTTCCAAGAGTAAGTCGTCGTTATTCCTGTTTTATAACCCTTAACGCAATTTCAACCGGCAACATGACCGACCTGGTCAGCTTATTACACTGTCATGGCGACGCAAGCTCGTCCATGGGTGCCTTTTCTGGCGCTTGGGATGTCCTTCCGCGCCCCCTCGTTAATTTTTTCGCCTAAATTCGTCATCAAATTGCTCCTCATCCCTCCCATTCTGACATCGCTTTTCGCCCTCTTGCTTGCTTGCTCCCCCCTGGCTCGCAGAGGCCGCAGCCGTCCCTCGCGGAGGCGAGGACTTCGGCCCCGCCACGGCTGAGGTTGCACCTTCCGTCTTCAACCTCGTTAACAATGTCGCTGGAGCTGGTCTGCTCACACTAGCAGCGGGCATGGCTAAGGGTACGGGATGGGTTCCTAGGTGAGAGAGAAACAGAAACGACTGTCGAAACGACTGTCTCAATGTGCAGTGCTGACTCTTAACATTGTCCTCGTCGCAGCATCTTAACCTGCATGTGTCTCGGCGCCGCATCCGGTCACACTTTCAACTTAATTGGTGAATCCTGCCGTCTCACCAACGAGGGTAGCTTCAAAGGCGTCTGGACTAAAACCTTAGGTGATAATACGTACGTTATCGATTTGATCGTTGCCATGATGTGTACGGGGGCGAGTATTATATACTCGGGAATTTTGGGTGATGTCAGTAAGGAGTTGTTGAGTGCAGTAGGCATTGAAACTGACAGAAGTAAGGTGAGTTATTGCTTTTAATGGGGTTCTTTGGTGTATGTATGTTCCGCTGATATTGACACCATTTTATCCTCCTTTAGAATATATTGATGATAACCGTCGGAGTGCTATTCCCCCTTAGCCTGATCAAGAACCTGAGTGCGCTGGCCTTCACCAGCATCCTCGGCTTCGCCAGCATCGTCTACACAGTTCTGTTCATCATCTTCAGGTCCATGGATGGAACTTACGGCCCTCTAGGAAAGTTCATCGTTGACGATGTTATTAAGAAGCCGGACTTCTCCAAGTCTTCCCTCCTGAACTTCGACTTCACCACGTTGGTGTTGATGAGTAACCTTGGGTTGGCGTACATTGCTCACTACAACGCGCCCACGTATTACCGGGAGGTGAGTGTTTGGGGGAAACGATGTTCGCGTTTGTGATTCTAGCTAGTTCGTCGCTTCGCTCCAGCCTCGAACGCTATCTCCCTTTTCATTATGCCCCGCCTCCAAATTTTAACTCGTCTCTTCGCTCCGATGTGTCTCGCTCGCACAGCTGAGAGACAAGACACAGTTCAAGAAGATGGTCGCCATAAGCTTCTCCATCCTCACGGTCCTGTACGCCGCCGTCATGGCGGCCGGCTACGGCACCTTCGGAGACATCTGTGAAGGCAACATCCTCCTCAACTACCACCCTTCCGACTTTCTTTCCACCCTCGGACGCGTCGCCACTGGCATTAGCATCCTGTTCGGTTTCCCCCTCGCCTTCTGCGGCGTCACCTCTGGAATGATGGGCGTCGCCGAGAGGTTCGACGTCGGAATCGTTCTCAAGAACAGGACGGCACTCATCGCAGCCCTGCTCGCGTTCGTCACGTACATCGCCATCGCGGTGCCGGACATATCCTTAATAGTCGGAGTCGTAGGAGCGGCCATGGGAAGTCTCATCGTCTACATCCTCCCACCTTTGATTTACACCAAGGCGGTCTACGTCAGCCATGGCAAGGACAGCGTTGAGTACAAGAAGAGCCTCAAAAACATAGCCCTGGTCCCCTTCGGAGTGTTGTTCGCGATTCTAGGCGTCGGCATGACCGTCAAGGAGTCCATGAAGTGAAGAAAAGGGAAGGAAAGGGTTTGATTTTTTGTGTGGAAAGAGAGTACGATATTTTTAATCTATTTTCACCCTTCCCTTGCTGCTCTTTGTCGAGCACGAAGCAGGTACAGAAGAGCGCGATTCCGGGTAAAATTGCTTATCTGCTCTCGAATGGACATCAGAAGGGCCGCCTTGCAAACAGTGTGTCCCAGCTGCAGCAACAGACCTTTGTACACACTTTTTATTCCTTCCTCGTCGTAGATCTTCGTCATGGTCTCCTTCATTCCTGCCTCCTCTGCGTTGCCGCTCATCATTATCTGTTTCGTCCGTATCAGAGGGTATGTTACTATCGTCGCCACGCTGCATGGGAGTTAGTTGAAGGGGTAGTAAGAAGGTGATTGAAATGTATAGGTTATGCTCTCACCTCTTTGCAATCAGACCGACGAGGAAGGCTTCGAAGCCGTTCAACGTTTTTTGTTGCCGATTGGTTACTATCGTCGACTTGATCAGATCATATGCGGTGTAGTGGATCGCAGGGTTGGAAGATAGCATGAGCGCAGGTTCAAGGCCAGCCCACGGGGACGGAGGGGGTTTAGTGCTGGAGGGAGTGGAAGGAGAGGTTTGTTTTCGCGTTACGATCCCATCCAAAGGCAACGTTATTGTGGTGTTCGCCATCGCAGCCAACGATGAAAGCATCAGATTCACGGTAGGGTTCAAGGATTCTATATTCGTCAATCTCTTGTACTCACGCTTCAGGAGAGTCAAGATGAAGAAGAAGGTGAACGAGGACGCAACCGTGTCCAGCATCTTGTACTGCACACCCACGTAGTGGGGCGCGATTGCAGCTCGGGTGGGGTAGGTAGTGAGGATACGGAGGAGGAGCTTGAAAGGACTTTGGCGAGGCGAAGAGGCGGCGGACTTGGGACTGGTGGAAGACTGGACGCGGGCCTTGTGGACATCGAGAGGGTAGAAGGCTAGCATAGAGCAAAGCGACCCGATGACTCCACTCGTGGCTTCTGCAAGAGGCGACGGCATGCCAAGAAGAGATTATATCTAGTTGTGGAACAATTATGGGGCGCTCGGGTACATATATATGTACTGTGCGAGAGGTATTGGTAATAAATACTCAAATCAAAATAATTCTAGAAGCTTAAAGACGTAATTGAACGACAAAAGTCATTCTGTGTTTTCATTTCCCAGAGAGAAATGTATCTCAAGACTAAGGTATTTTGTGGTCAATTTTGTTCATATTCTTCATATAAAGACAATATAATGAACTTTTAGTGTTTTAAACTTCTCATGAAAAGCCCATGGGGCTGATTTAGAAAAAAACTTAAATTTCCTTAATTTTATCATATTCTTCATTTTGATAGTACTTAAAAAAATAATTTGTCATTTAAAATGTCAAAAAAGAGATTTGAAAATGGTCAAAAGAAAAAAACCGAAATAAGGTCTAATTTGACCACAAAATGTTCTTAATTCTTCTTAAATGCCTACTGTATTTTAAATATGCAGTTTAAAGTCTAAAAAACATTACCAAGAAAATGCCTAAACTAAAATTGCTAGAAAATCACGTTGTAGCGTAGCCTTGCAAATTTTCTTAACGTTTTACACTACTTACATCAACATCAAGCGGACATGCCAACTATAGATCTAACGAAGGTTTATTTGTTGAAATCTAGAACATCCAAAAATTTCCTCAACTGTCGAACCCGAACTTTCCTTTTCTGCCTGCATAATCTACAACAGCGGACGCCACGATGTCTGAAACCTTGTCCACACTCGAAGATCAAGTTGTTACCCTTACTCGACAATTCCAGGCGCAAGCGCGCGCTACTGAAAATCTGACAAGGACCTTGGAGCAGGCCATGACGAAGATCGAGGATCAGGGTCAGACAATCAAGGCGCAAGGGCAGACGATCGAGAGGCTGGGGCAGACGATGGATCAGCAAGGGCAGACTATCAATTCACAAGAACAGACCATCGGGGAACAGGGAGAGAAGATCGATTTGCTGGAGGGGGAAGTGGAGAGCCTTAAAGAGACGAGTTCCTCGTCCAGCTCAATAACTGCAGCGAGACTGTCTGAGCCTGTTCAGACAGGGAAGTTGGTGAAGAGGTGGAGGCTAGTGTTTGTTGTGGGGGCGCTGGCACCGCATGGGTTTGCTTTGGCTTCGCTTAAATACGGGGATACGAGGTTGGTAGCTGCGTCTAGGACGTTTGAGGCGTTTGGTATTGTTTGCTCAATAGTGGCTGCTGGAGGAAATCCAAGGAACTTCGGGAGCAGGAAAGAGAAGCTGTTTGTTGGAATCTGTTCTTTGTCGCCAGCAGCTTATTATGCCATTCTAGCATATGCCGTAGGGTCGACGTATTATTTGTTCCCAGCGTGTGTTTTTGCGTTGATAATACCACCATTTTACCTCGGCGTAGATAAACTCTACTCGAATCTCTCTGATAGCAAGCTTGGAGTGACAATCACGGTGCTATTTAAGTCCCTTACTGGCGTCCTCATTCCGATGCTCTACATCAGCGCCGAGTCACTCCGCTGCATCATTGGCTCTACCGCTGATGCCAAAATTGACCGGTGGGGGAATATTGAGAGCTGTGGAAACCCTTCTCTTCCTACTTATATGGTGTCTATTTTCTTACTCGTAAGTTGGCTGCTGACCTACCTCATCCCCCCCCTGCTGCCCAGCGATAGAATTCTGACTTGGAGCAAAGTGATGAAGCTCGACATGGGCAGGATCGAAGGATTGCAGTTCATCCTCTTTTCTACTCTCTCAATCTTGGCGCTGGTCGTGTACGCCCTCACAGACGAGAAAGGCACAGAACTCAGCAATTTCCTACAAGGGTTGATACTAGTCATGGAAATGAACTATACCATCCTCATTATCATTGTCCTCTACGTCTACGTCCTAAAACCCGCCATCTGCCGACCCGCAACCCGCCCCCAAGCCTCCCCCTCCGTAACAAGCCAAGACGCCTTTCACTTGCCCCAAGCCAACAACAACACCATCAACGCACTCTAAACTTAAAAAAAGAAACCAACCATTTGAACAAAAAAGGTCGTCTCCCTTTCCTTTCACGACGAGCTGAGCTGGGAGCAACTGGCGCTCGACCTTCTGAGCAAGCCGTCCTTAGCCTTGGTGACGACGAATAACGGTTTTGCTTCGTTTTCTAGCTTCTCGCACACATCTTCTATCCAACTCTTGAGCCTCTTGTGGAATTCCGGGCGCACTATTATATCCCCGTGGATGTTGTTCTCGTAGAGCCACGTCTCGGTGCTCGGCTTCAGCGTATCCCTGACTCCACGCGCGTCCACGAGGGGATCGTTCCCGGACAGGACGACGAGGCAGATGTCGTCGTTCTCCCTTGAGGCGTACTCGCCGAACTCCTGCACGTTCTTGATCAGATGCTGGGTGTAGATGTCGCCTGCTGCCAGGTGGGTGACGAACTTGAACGGGTCGCGTTTCTTAATGCAGTCTATGAAAACGGGAACGCTGAGAGGAATGTAAAGGATGGGGCCAAGGGAGGTTGCCCCGGCGAAGAAGTTGACGGGGTCGAGGTACACCGTCGCGGCGAAAGTGTCCGGGTAGTAATTCATGATCGACGACAGCACCATGGTTCCGAAGGAGTGCGAAACGCCGATGCACTTTGACTTTGGCGCAACCGTTGCTTTTAGATGCGCCCTCAGGCTGAGCGCAATCTCCTCGACCGTCGGATACGGCGGCGACCCCTCCCTCAGTTTGTGCCCGCTAATTCCCGGAAATTCAATCAGGATCACGTTGGGCACGTCCCTAGCGAAGGCGGGAACGAAGGCGAGGTAGGGCACCATTCCCTGCGAAGGCGACGAGCAAAGTGACGAGCGAAGTGAGCCATTGTCACCACATTTAGAAATCCCCAACGCCCCGCCTTACCATGCCGATTCCGTGAAAGTACACCAACGTCGGTCTATTGATGTCTACGAGGAGCGAAGCGACGAGTTAGAATAAAGTAGCGATCGTTGTGGCCGAAGAACTTAGCTCCGCTCCTCGCTGAAAGATCACCTCTCGTTCTACTCCAGTACACCAATCCCGTCGAGCAGTTCCTCCTAGTGAAGCCCTGCACGTGCCTCATGGTGGCGTTCGCAGCCACCCTGACTACGAACTTGGGAATAGTGATCACCAGCGGGTAATTGATGGGCGTCAGCTTCATCGGGTTCGTCTTGGGGTTGTTGGGCCTGAGGGACTCGAAGTTCGTCTCCTCCTTACTGAACTCGCCCAGAGGCTCAATGATATGCTCGAGAATCTTGACGTCGTGCTCGAATGAATCTTTCGACTCGTACACCCCCCTCGACATGAACACCGCGTGCAGCGCTACGGCGACGTTCCTTTTGGAAAGCAGGGACAGCGAGGACTTCTGGAAGAACACGAACTTTATCATCCTGATGGCGATTTCGGGGTGCTCTTCGACTAAGGTGGTGAACTTCGCGATGGCGAATTGCCTCCATGACTTGTAGACAAAGCTCTTGGAGGGAGGAGTGGGATTCGCCTCGAGGTAATCTATCAAGGCCTGGAAACGATTCATCTTGGTAGTGTCTAGATTGATCAGCATCGCGAAGAGGAAGAGCAGCGGGCCAGGACGCTCGACCTTGGTGTGCGTGACATAGAGGATTAGGGACAGAGACAGCGAACGAAGAGCGAGGATCATCTTTTGTTTGCAAGAACGACGAGGAGGGTAGGTTTGGAAGGCGTCAAGTTCGTTTGGAGTGAGGGATTTCTAATGTTATTCGTGCGGGGGGACCGGTGCAATATCCTTTTAAGCAGTCCCTTCTGGTTAACTACTCGAGTATCCAGTTTTTGAGCGTTTTTCTGAACGTTTGATAAATTCAAGTGCTGAAGGCATATGGCGTCTCTCTTCCAGGGGATTGTCCAGTTTCAACAATTATGGCACAGTCCTATTAGTTCTTCACAACGTTGATTATTTGAATTCCTTTTATTTCTAATTTATTTAAATAGCCATCACGATCAATCGCTGAAAAAAGCTACAGTAGAATCACCGCGTATCAATAGAATAGCGAACTATTTGCTCCTCGGCGTTCCGCTCAAAAGAAGGACGCTTTGTGCCCCCAAAACAACAACATATAATGCCTATTAACGTTACCAACGATACCAACAATGGATCCAGGGCGGAGCTTGCCAACGTCTCCAACTCCAACTACCTCCCTCTCTTCTACTTCAACGTTTTCTTCGCTTGCGTATCCTTCTCAATCATTATGCCTAGTCTTTCTCCGTACCTAGAGAGGTGTGGGGCTGGAGACCCTACGTACCTCGCATGGGTGGTATGCATCTACAGGTGAGTGAGTGTAAGAGGGTGACGATCACGAAATCAATTCAAACTCGACACAAACTCGACACAAACTCGACACAAACTCGACACAAACTCATCTAATACTACCTACACGTCGTCGCTTAGCATCGGCGAGATGGTCGGCTCTCTCCTCTTCGGCGCGTTGTATAATCACGCTGTTCTTCGGTCTCGCACTCAAGGCCCCCGCTTAGTCCTCTGCGTAGTCGTCCTGACAGGTATAGCCGGAAGCGTGATGTACTTGCTTGGAGATATATTAAAAATCCCTAGCTTGGTGTTTTGGGCGAGGTTGATGCAGGGCCTGTGGACGGGAGGGCAGCAGAGTGTTGAGCAGGCGTATTTGGCGTTTGCGGCTAAGCCTGGAGAGAGGTGAGGAGAACGTTGCGCGTACGGCACCGTACTTTCATCATCTCTTCTTTATTCTGATTCGTCGCTTCGCTCCTTGACTCGCTCCTTGACTCGCTCCTTGACTCGCTCCTTGACTCATCGCCGCAGGACGGAACTGACTAGCCGCCTTGGGACCTTCGCCGTCCTAGGCTTCATCCTCGGCCCGGCCTTTGGTGCCATGTTCACGACCGTCAACTTCCGCATCGAGGCGGTGAACCTCACTGTCGACCCTTACACCGCGCCCGGCATTTTCATCCTCTTCATCGGCTTCGCCATGTTCATCGCCACCTCAAACTACTTCAACCCTAGCGCTGTCAGCGGAAGGGAGCTGGCTGGACACTCCTCGAAGAGCTCCCTCGAGGCCCTCAATGGCAGCGTCGACGGAGAAGATTCGGAGACCACAGGCCTTCTCCCTAACAACAACAACAACATCCTCCCCAAACCTTCAACCACCGCCATTACCTCCCTCCTGATAATGTTCTTCGTTCACTTCTACTCCTTCGCCGTTCAGGAGACCATCACCACCCCTCTTGTATTGAATCTTTACCAGTTCGAACAGTACCAGGTCAACTTGCTCTTCATAGGCGTTGGAGTTTTGTCGCTGTTCACTAGCGCAGCCGTAGGATTTTTGAGCAGGTTCTTCAGCGACAGGGCCATGCTAGTCCTTTCCCTCGTGCTGGGATTGGTGGGGTCTCTCCTGCTCATTGATAGTTCGGAGGAGGTGAGGCACTGTGAGCTCTCTTCCGAAGCCTCTTTCGAAGCGGAATGAGAGAGATTGAGGGATAATTAGAGCGGCCAAGACTTCAAGAGATACTCGCTTCGCTCAATATTCGCCTCTTTCGGACCCTTCACCACCCTATTCTATTCTAACTAGTCTTCACGCTCGCTATGCTCGCCGCAGTTCCTGCCCCTGCCGCGGTTCTTCCTAGGCTTCGCCATAATCACGGTCGCCTTCCCCTTTGGCAGGAACGTGACGATCTCCATCTTCTCCGCCGTCCTAGGGGAGGTGGAGCAGGGGTTCTATATGGGCCTGATGCTGGCGGTCGGTGCCATTCCGCGAGCTCTCGGGCCGTTCTGGGCCATCCTCAGCCTGAAACTCGCGGCGGACGAGGACACCGGAATGTACCACACCTGGCTCGAGGTGAGGAAAATGTGACTTGATCATTTCTATTTCTACACATTCTAACTCCTTCGTTCGCAGTTCGGAACCTCCAGCTTTCTCTTCGTTGCTAGTCTTTTGCTTGTCATCCCCACCTTCAACACCCTCGTTCCGTTCGAGGATTTTTACTTCCTTGTTGATTCCGATGACCTCGACGTCGAGGGGCAGGGTGTCAGCGGGGCGGGAACAGCCAAGTCGCCCAAGCACACCATGACACCAATCAAGGTCGGCGAAAGGAGGAACTCCCTCAGACCATCGACGGTGGCCCAGATACAAGGAGGTGAGAAGTGCGTTCTTTGGGGCAAGCTTTGTGAGAGTATCTAACCCAACCGTCATTTTCGCAGAGTTCGATAGCGCACAGAATTTAACGGGCCTAATAGGGAGCAGCTTCGGAAGCGCCAAGAAGAGCGATTTCGGAGGGAGGAGAGGAAAGACGGTCCCCGAGGACAGCGAGCAGTTCAAGATCAAGAATCTCGACACCGGCGACGTCCATGATGTTCGTGGTGTTGACGTTGGCTATGGTTCAGTAGAGTGAATTTTGTACGTTAAATTGAGGCATTGCTAATTATTCCTTTTCCCAGATTTCATCTTTGTACTTGTCGCTCGGAATGTTTTTCAGAAAGAGGAGAGCACTCTGGAATATCGCCATGGAGTATCCCTCCTTTCCCAGCATCAGATATTCGTCTCTGCAGAACTGCCGAGGAGCGAAACGACGAGTTAGCAATGGAGATGTAGAGATGTGAGATGTAGTGATGTTTCGTCTCACCTCCTCAATCACTTTCAAGTCCGCGTGCAGGCTTGTGTCGCCCCAGAACAGCTTGGGCCTCGTCTTCTCTTCGGTGCTCCCCCTCACCAACACCACAACGTGCTTGATAAAGTACGTGAGCAGCTCGTCGCCGGACAGACACCGGCCTCCGTCGATCTGCGACGAGCGAAGCGAGTCGCAATGGATGGGGCGTCCACGACGTTAGAAACGGCAAAGGAGTTGATACGGAAGAATCGGCGGTGTACGTCGGTATGTACTACGCTCACCGTGTTCCAACTCGTCGCTTCGCTCCTCGCAGCATCTCACCTCCTCCAACGCTTTCACGCACATGGCCAACTTGTCGGCCGCAGTGTAGCACTTGCTTCTCAAGTACCTCAACGCCTCAACCGCATCCCACTTTATCTCCTGGATGATGATCTCCTCCATTGCATCGTCAACGTGGTCCCTGAAGAATACCTCGACATTGTCGTTCAATTTCTTATCCTGATATTTTTGAGAAGTTAGTATTGAGCCGAGAGTGCAATTAAATCGACGCTAGCGAATTTCCATTTCCAATCTAACTCAAAGCAAAATGAATAAATACTAACAACGATTTTTCACCTCCGACCAATTCGCGCTCCTCTGCTCTCACCTCCTCCTTCACCATCTCCTTCAAGTCTACGTACACATTCGCGTAGCAGTTCCCAAAAACGCAAGCGTCCACGGCGTTCAGACAGGCCGTCGTAATCGCCTTGCCCGAGCCTATGTTCATCTTCGTCGTCTCAAGGAACGACTTCGTTACGTGGTAGATGATAGCATGAGCGTCGCTAGTGGGAGTGTTCGTCTCGTCGACCTTGAAGCCCTTGCTGTCCTCGGCGATATTTATGTTGCCTTGAGAGGGGATATCGCCGTATCGAGATTTGTACTCGTTACACATTTCTTTGTAAATATATCCCGCCTCTGCGACGAGCGAAAGTGAATGTGGAGGGGGGGGGGGGCGATGGTGATGTTAGAAATGGTTGGAGGAAGTGGCAAAATCGTCGTACGACGTACGGAATTATGCCTCCTTCTCACCTGTGTCGCCCTTCAACACCCTAGACACCAGCAGTATTATTTTTGCGTTCAAGCCTCCGCACTTTTTGATGCGACGAGTTAGAATAATGTATGCACAGCTAGTAGGTATGAATCCTCACCTCCTCCTCTGTCATTCCCAAAATATCCAGGTCGTCAGTTCTGCTAGTCCTCTCCTCCTCGTTCCTCCCGAAAATGCTCTCCATAATCCCCTTAGAATGCTCGCTCCTATGCCGCTTCTTAAACGACTCCACTACAACCTCCCAATTCTCAGGAACAGACTCCTGCGTCCTCATTAGTATAAACTCCCTATCAGTCCTAACCTTCTTCTTATTCTCCCCCCCTAACTTCAATAATTTAATACTTCTCCTCCTCCCCTCCATAAAATACTTCTCGATTTTATCCCCCTGCTTCTCCCCTACTTCGCCTCCTGCTACGGCTCCGCCGATAGTGACGAGGGAGCTTACTAATACGCTACCTGTGCCGATGCTTTGACCTATTTTACCTCCTATTATTATTCCGGCTGGACCGGAGATTAATAGACCTAAGAGAGGTGGTGAGAGAGATATTACGTTAGTTTTAATATAGGCAATTGTTGAGCGTTGCAATTTTTTATTATAAAAATGTACCTGCAGTTCCTCCTACTAAGGTGCCGAGAATGTAGTTTTTTGTTAAACGAAAGGGGAGGGTTAACGTCGTACCGACGGTTGTGGATGTTCGGCGTGTTAGGTCCGCGGTTTTTGAGGCCGCGGTGGTTAGCTTTTGGAGGGAGGAAGTTCGGGGACGGGGAGGGGAAGGGGGGGAGGAAGAAGGTATCGGGAGGGAAGTCAGTGAGGAAGTAGGGTCCAGTGGAGGAGAGGCGGGCTTGGAATGAATTATCGACGTCAGGTCCTCGGTCGGGTTCGAGAACGATATGTTGTCGGGTTTGGGAGTGGTATTCGAGCCTCCTCCGAAAATGTCAATGTCGCCGTCAGAGTCGGAGTCGTGAGAGTCATAGTCGTTGAAGGTGACCATTTCTTCGGAAGGGAGAGGGTCAGGGTTTGCAGAGGAGAAAGTAATCGAAGATCGGGCCATCGAAGCGGAGAGGGCGGAGGAGTAGGATTTCAAGGAGGTGAAGATGTCGGTCGGGAGGGACTCCGAGGTATTTTGGGAGTCAGGTGGAGAGTTCTGTGAGTTTTGTGTGTCGTCTAAAGATGTTGTTGTTGTTGTTGTTGTTGTTGTTGTTGTTGTTTGGGTCGTTGAAGCCGTGGTTGTGTTCGAGCCTGGGGCTGACGTCAACGGCGGCGGCGGCGGGGGCGTGGGCGCCTCACTTTTGGAGACGGACTTTTGCCTGCGATGAGAAAAGGAGATTGGCGTTCATAGCGTTAGGAACCGTGGTGAAGCTGCAAATAGGAATCGTGGCAAAGGGTGTATCGACTATGGCTTGACGTCTGAGTGAGACTCACAGCGCTCACCTGTTCTTCTCACAGATATTTGTAACTCTACTCCTACAAGTAGTATGAACGTAAACATCACAAGTATAACACTCCTGTATGCCCTCACTATCATCATATGATTTGACAAGGTTGAAAGGTTTATTACAAACGGCACATTTCTTGCCTAAGAAGTAGAAGGAATGGAAGAGTGAGGGAATCGGTCTGAAGGAGTGTCCTAATGAGGTGCTATAGTAAGCGCCAGTATTATGACCAGTATTATGACCAGTATTATGACCTTTATCGACGATATTATCGGCTGTATCGGTAGGATTGCTAGAAGTATCATTTACTCTAACGTTAGACATGGTTGCGTACGCACAGTGCGCTATAATTGGCAGAGAAAACGACCGTCAGAAGGAGGAACAGAATGGAGGACCAGAACCAGACCAGAATTCCTCCAATTTGCAAATTACGGTCGTTTAAAACGGCGCAATTTATGGATTCGAAGGTAGATAAGTAAGGTGGAGTAGACAGAGCGCAATGCTGATTCTTAAAAACGACGTTGAAAATCTACAACTTTCAGCGCTCTGGTAAATGGCTATTTTTCATAAATCAATCAATGTACGTCACAATGTAACGTCATGAGCATATTAAAGTTGCTTGGCGGCATATCTGATGGCCCCTGAGACAAGATATCCAACAGTGATGCCTATCAGTCGTTCATATCATCTTATAAATTACCGGCAAAGCGAAACGACGACAGTGACATACTATCCGCGCCCTTGAGAAAACTCATTTCTCTCGTCGCAGCGAGCTGTGCAGGCGATCCATCAGCTCCACCGTACTACGATTCAACATTGTATTGTTTATTTTGTGCGTAAGCTCTAAAATTGAGACAAGACGGCATTTTTGAAGCGTCCCTTGTCCGACGAATGATATTAATCATGTCAGATCTTTCACTAACACATTACTCTGTTACGACTCTGACTTACGACTGACTGTTACACAAACAGACAACAACAACACCGTGCAAATAATGTCATCCACCCAAAAAAAACTCGTCCAGTCAACCTGGTCCCACTTAACCACCTCCTTTACCTTTGAAATAATCGGCACCCTCCTCTTCAAAAGCCTCTTCAAAACGACTCCCTCCGCCGTCTCGATCTTCCCCTTCTCCCGTGAATACATGGAGGCGGGATCTGACGTCAACTCGAGACTCTACACTAGCCCGAGGTTCCTTGAACACGCGGCGAAAGTCATAGGAGCGGTTGACCTCGCGGTCAAGAGTTTGGACGATTTGGAGGTGAGACACATTACAACTGAGAGGGCGGTTGTAACTGGATGGACTACATTGCTGATGTATTTTCAGAACGTAACTGAGAGTGCAGTCGGCCTTTTTTTCTCTCGTCTCCATAAGTCATGAGCAACACGCCCCTTGGTTCGTTCGTGTTCCTTTTTGCTACTCGCTTCTAACGTCTATTTCTTTGCAGACTTTGGCGCCGATTTTGGAGGATTTGGGAAATAAGCATGTTAGGTACGGTGTCGTCACCGGGCATTACGATTTGGTTGGGAACGCGCTTATTGACACGCTGAAGGAGGCGTTGGGGGAGCAGTGGACGGAGGATGTCAAGGGGGCGTGGTTGGTTGTTTGGGGGTTAGTCCGTCAGACAATGGACCCTGACGTCTTCAGTGTGGGCCAACGCGTCAAAACCCAGTTCGGAAAGGGCGTCGTTGCTGAGAAGCGCGACAACGATTACGTTGTTGTCCCCCACACGTCCACTTGGGTCCTCGCTTACGGACAGAAGCCCATCCTCAACCTCGCCCCCAACATGCTGAAACCCGATGACGCGTAAGAGTTGAAAACCGGGCGAAACTTACTGATGAAGGTTTATAACATTACCTTGTATGATTGTGAATTAGTATGAGAGGGATGTTATAATGTTACGTGAGAGAATTTGCTGTATCACGAACGATTTTGAAAAAGATAACATTTTGAAAACAAAAACAAATTTGGAAATTAGTGAGCTGTATATTATGCGATTTTTTCCCCACTTGGGCTCTGGTCACTGCAGAAGAGATTCGTCACGGAGTCGAGGTCAGCCTGGTCGTCTAGGTAATGGATGCCGTCGTCGCCCCCCCCTCCATTCTTGCAGATGCCGGCCACGATTTTTCCCACTGCCGCGGAGACGGGGAACTCGCGGGGTTCCCTCTCCCTCTCTTGAGCGGGCCTGTCGATCTGCAGTCCCACCCTATGTTTTGGGGGTTAAGAGAAGCAGCTTGTTTTTTATTTGCATCGCTTATTTCACTCACCTTACTTCGCACGAGGAGACGTTGTCGTATTTCCTGACCTCCTGCCTGACGCACTCCGCGAGGCCCTGCAGCGCCCTTGAGCCTACCATGACGTGGGGATCGCGCATGATCGTGGAATTTCCGGACTCGCCAGTAACGAAGGTGTACGTGGAGCTGCCTTCTGAGCCCTGCATGAATGTACGGATGTAGATGATGATAAGAGATTAGATGAGGGTTAGGTTATGAGCTGGCGACATCTAGACCAGGACGCACCTGCAACCTTGGGATCAACTGCTGCGCAGCGCTGAACTGCAGCTTAAGGCTTTGATTGCACGTGCTCAGGAACACGTCTGTCTCATTTTGAAGGAATACGCTTGAGTCGCCCAAGGTCATCCTGGACTCGTCCATCGAGGAGAAGCCGGTGCCGGTCTTAGCCCACCACCTGACGGCGCCGTGGGCGATGACGTGGTTTAGCTGCACGTTGCTGTACGAGAGCGTCTTGTTCACGGTGTCGGCAGCTTTGCCTGGGAGCAAACTTCCATGAACCGTTGTCAACCTCGGGTGATTATCGAAATCGCTTGTCAGCTTGGCTAGCCGACTTTCGGAACGGGAGTTGACGATGACGTCTGCGCCTGACGTGAGGAGCGCACGAGTAATGGCCCGCCCAACAGGCCCTATTCCTCCCACAACTGTTTGTTGGAGGAGCAAAACGACGAGGTTGCGGAAGCAAAAGAATTTGGTTAAAAAAGATGAAAAGCGCTGTTAGGGTTGCTCAATTTAGGATGGCGAGGGGGACGAGCGGCGCTCGACGTGGAAATAAAAGCTTACCCCAGCACGTTTGGTTAACTAACGACATTATGTGAGGTTGAGTGGAGCACAATCTTTTGATCTTTGGCGTGTGCTTGCAGCAAGGGTCCTATTTTCTGAAAAGTATTCGATCTTTTTTACTTATTGACGTCGATTCATGTCTAAGCGTGCGGCCGTCGACTGCGATGAAGAAGATCGGAGCGCTACCTTCATGACGAAAAATGCGGTGGACGAGGAGAAGTGTGCTGGGCCAATTTTGGTCGACGGAGGATCGGCTGCTCTGATGGCGTTGCTGGACGCCAACTTCATTAGCTACGATCGCAGGATGGAGAAGGCCGCTCTGGCTTCTCTCCTCGCCGAGACGGTGGAGGCGAGGTCTCGAATTCCTCAACTCATCGAGGATGTTCAGGGGTACATCGTTTCGTTCCTTTCTGGTTTCGATTCGCTTCAGGCAGTTTCTCAGTTAGCTAGGGGCTTCCGCGTGAAAGCTAAACCGAGACTAGATTTGATATTGAAGCGGACCGACGATGATGTACTCGAAGCTGCGAAGGCGTGGTGTGAGGATGCTGAGGTTGCGAGGGAGGTTTACGGGCATATTAGTATCTGGAAGACATCGGAGGTGACGAGCATGAGGTATTTGTTTCAGGCTGATGGTTGGGGTGGCTATGAAGCGGCAAGACAGTTTAATGAGGACATTTCAAGGTGGGATGTTGGGAACGTAACTAATATGGCGGCGATGTTCTGGGGAGCCTCGGCGTTTAACGGAGATCTTTCTTCGTGGAACGTAGCCAACGTCAGAAGCATGGCGTCTATGTTTCGTGGAGCCGCGTCGTTCAACTGCGATATTTCATCTTGGGAGGTAACCAACGTTACTACCGTGGAGTTTATGTTCAATCAAGCCTCGGCGTTCAACGGCGACCTGTCTTCATGGAACGTAGCCAGTGCAACAAACATGAATGGGATGTGCTGGGGAACCTCGTCATGGAACAGCGAAACGATCAAGAACAGCAATTTAAGGGGTGTCTGTTACTGCGGCCTTATTTTTTTATAATATAAAGTGAGTTGTTGAGAAGAAGCGTTTGCAAAGTTTTTGCTTGTTTGATAAAAATTCTAATTATTATTAAAAAATCTACAGAGGGTAGTCTTCGTTTAATATTCTTGACATTATTTCCACTCCCCACAGCAACAAAAATTCTGAAAGTAAAATAAAGAAGCGATTAAAATTAGTACTTCAAAGGTAATTCTTAAATGCTGGCTGATCTACTATGATGTGAGGATACTTGCTGATTATCTTTCTCAGTTTCAACTTCTCCCCTGCTAAACCAAAACAAACTGCAAAGTTCATCGCACACTTCTTTGTGTGATTATGATCTTTCCCAAGCTGTGCTTCATATCCCCCGAGTGCTCTCTGATAAAGCTCCTCAGCTTTCTCATAGTCCTTCAATCCGGTGTTGTAAAGAAGCGCCATGTTCGTCACAGTGTCGAGTGTCTCAGGATGCGTCTTACCCAGCATCTCTTCGCTCCCCTTCAAAGCTCTCTCGTAGTACTCCAAGGCCTTCTCATAATCCCCCAAATCATCATAAACAGTCCCCAAATTATTCACCGTCATCAGCGTCTCCTTATGATCCTCCCCTAATACCCTCTCCCTCCCCGTCAAGCACTTCTCAAAAACTTTCCTCGCCTCCTCTAACTTTCCACTACTCTTCAGGACAGTACCAAATTCGTTGAGCGTCACTAAAGTGACAAGATTCTCCTCCCCCAACGCTCCCAGCATCTTCTCCACCAACGTTCTCAACTTCTCAATCATCTCGCCCATACTCGAACAAGTGACCATGATCAAACTCAAAGTCGCCTTGAGCGCCAACTCGTGATCAGGTCCCAGCCCTTCCTCGTACCCCTTCTTCGCTAGCATAAAGTATCGGATACAATCCTCGCGATCCCTAACTTTATTGCACGCTTTCCCCAACTCATAGTAAGCTCCCAACAGCTCTAACTTTCTAAAAAGGAGGTAATGAAAAGGATCTTGGGCATTCTTCTTCTTCTTTCCCTTCTTCTTCTTCCCTCGAACTTTCTTCTCCTCGACAGGCGGCGGCATATTTAACTCTACAACCTCCAGTATCCTCCTCGACACCGCCACCAAAAGCGATGGATCGTCGAAGAACTCCTGACTGCACAGCTCAGCCAGTGCCCTCAGCTTCTCCAGGTCCTCTGACCCCGTAATCTTCAACACCTGCTGCTCCAACGACTTGCCCCCTCCCTCTGCCCCGACCCCCACAAGCTCCAGTACGTCGAAGACCTCCTTCCACCTAAGATACGACGCCTCCTTACCCACGAATAGATCCTGGAAGTACTTGTTGAAGCCCTCCCTCGCTAGCTGCGTCAGGTTTTTGAGCGATGTCGGCCAAAGTCCGTGCGCTCCTATGCTGTCAATGAACTTTCCAACTTCGTACCCCGAAATCGGTTTCCTGCAGAGTGGGCCAGGCATGCCTCTCCTAATGCACATGTCCGTACACTCCTTGCACGTCATCGAGTGACTGCAGGCCTTAAACTTCACGTTCACGACGCGATCCATGCAGATGATGCACTTGTCGGAGTCGTCCACCTCCTCGACGCTCTTGACGGAAGCAGAAACGGCTGGAGCGGCGAAAGATTCCGGGGCGGCGACGGGAGTAACGACAGGGGGGGGCAGCCTTAGCAGCAATGGGGCCAGTAGGAGGAGCCTGAGCTGGCGTCGTTGGCCATGAGACTCTCTCCCCTGGCTTCACGCAGAGCTTCTTGTGGAGCCTCCAGTGCGTCGTCTGGTGCTCTTTTGAGTTGTATCTGGTTTCCATGCATCGTGAGCACTTCAGCGGCGCCGGCTTGGAGCATCCAGGGAAGCCACATGAATGTTGGACTGACGTCGGCGCGGACGGGACCTTGCTTGATTTCATAATGATCAATGCAGTGGTGTGTCGTTGATTGAGACGAGGGTGATGCTTGGTGCTTCAGTAACCTGCGGTAGCGATAGCAGAGTGGGATGGCGTTCGTAGGTGAAAGTAAATGGGTTTAGCCTGAAAATTTGCTAAAAATCTAAAATCTGCTAATTCATTTTTACAGCACCTTGTACGCAATATATACGCAATATATACCTACAGCCTCGTGGACAGCATATACCCAACTCCCTACCCTTCCTTCTCTTCCCGTCTCCTCGGACACAATACACTCCAATCATTTCTTTCTCAGATCATGATACTCCTTTTCGCCCTCCTCCTCCCCGCAACCTTCGCCCAGCAAGTAGTCTGCCCCGCCGTCTGGGATCCGAGCGCCCCATACTTTTGTACTGAGCGCGAGGTACAAAACGAAGCCCTCGAAAATGGCCTGTATAATAAGCTCATCCCTCCCGTCGAGAAATTCCGAGTCCCTGTGGACGTCACTATGGGGCTGAACGTATACAAGCTGGTCAACCTCGACATCCAGGCTGCGCAAATCGATCTTTCAGTTTGGATAAGATTGTCGTGGACAGATAAGCGACTTGCTTGGAATACGAGCACCTACAACGTCACCCAAACGACCTACTACGCCAGCAACAGCAACGAGGAAAGCGACATATGGGTTCCTGACCTTGAAATGTACAACCAAGAAAGGTCCGTTTATGAGTGCGCTGACAAGCAGGCGATGGTCTATCCGTCAGGTTTCGTTTTTTGGTCAAGGCCCTGCATAGTTTCTGCGCTATGTTCTTTCGACGAGCTCAGTAAGGTGGGTTGTTCGGAAGGGCTCGGGCGTTGTGGGATCGCTCCTCCTCTAGCTAACCCTTTGAGTTTGTTCTTCACTCTTAACTTTTCGCCCTACAGATGCCCTTCGATAAGACCTCATGCGAGATGGAATTTGGGGGGTGGTCGCGCAGCGGCTGGGACGTATACTACATCGAATCCAATCCCCCCATATCCTTCGCATCTGAATCGACGGCGTTGACGACCTTTCAGGAATACTCGCTCGACGAGGGAAGTTCCACAGCCACTACGGTTATATACACTTATCCGTGTTGCCCAAACGAGCCGTGGCCCGTGCTCCAGTACAACATTGGATTTGAGCGCGCCACTAATTACTACGTCATGAAGATAATCGTCCCCAACATCTTATTCACGTTTCTCTCCTTTGCCCCTTTCTGGGTAGATGTCCGTTCCGGAGAGCGCCTCTCCTTTGGCATAACGGTTTTATTGGCGATGGTCGCCGTCGATATTATCGCCGCCGAGCTCCTACCAATTTGTCCGGAGTACCTTTTCATCGAGGTGAGAGTTTTCGATTCGCTTGGCTTTGCTTCGCCGTGCACTCGCCCACTCGCCACGCCAGTATCCTCGCCTCTCCTATCCCCTCACCCCACACCTCGCCCCATTCCCCAGGCCCTCGTCGGCGGTTCGATCCTCTTCGCCTTCCTCTCTCTCGTCGAGTCCTGCTTCGTAGTATATTGGTATTTCAAGAATGAACACGAGGCCGAGGAGAACGTTGCCGTCAATGCCATAAATAGCACCGCCATGGCGATCGCGTCCGCTCTCCACTTGAAGGGAAAGGCCAGCAAGAGCGCCGACGAGAGCGACGGCGTCGGCTCCGAGACGCCCTACACTACAAATACATCCTCTACGCCCTCCCGTCCCTCCACCAAAAATGACCCCTCAGACGACCCCGGTGGCGACGTCCATGTCGACGACGTCCATGTCGACGACAGCAACACAGACATGTTCCTCGACTGCGATGAGGGTCCCGACGTCCCCCCCACCCCAACCGCCGTCCGTCCCAGCCTCACCCGCATGGGTTCGCTCAGGAAGAGCTTCAAGAAGTCGTTCACTAACAAGAACGCCAAGGAGAAGGAAAAGGAGAACAGGAAGGTATACCTGGGGGAGAGGAACCTGAACGAGGCGAACGTGCTGACGGGGCACAGGGTTGATAGGGTGAGCCGCTGGGCGTTCGGCCTCCTGTACTTGCTGTTCCTCATAGTCATGTTTGCGACGATTCCGTTGTGGTAGTGAGGGTCGGGTGAATTGTCTTCGTGGAACGTAGCCAGAGCAAAACACATGAATGGGATGTTGTGGGGAACAACCTCGTCGTGGAACAGTGAAACGATCAAGAACAATGAACAGTGATTTAAGCAAAGTTCTTTTGCTTTTCTAATAAAAAATCAAGTTGTTGCATTTTATTATTTAAACAATCATTGACGCAATCGTGAAGCCCGTTCCGCCAACTATCAGCGCACCTGCTCCTCCCACCGCAAAGGGTTTCCAGCCTACGCCCTTGAGAGACGCTGTGTAGTGGCGCGGTTGCGATGTGAGTGCCGTGATTCAAAAGAAAAACCTTATAATGATGCTGTGGGTTAGGTCCCTCCTCACCTGCGTCCGTACTCAGGCCAACTCCGGCCATGGCAGTGCCGAGGGCATACTTGGAGAGGTCAGAGCCCACAAACGACACGGCCTCGAAATAAAGCTGGTTGACCTCGGGGTCCATTATCAGGTCGCCAGTGCTCCTCAGCCCGGCCATGCCGATGAAGGCGACCAAGAACGGAGGGACGTACTTTTTGAAGGTAGCCAAGCCGGACATTGTGTCCTCGTAGCTGCTCTTCACCTCTCCAGCCCCAACCTCCTTCTTATGGATGAAAGTGAGCATGGGGATCGCAATGGCGAGGCCAAGGTTTCGCGTCAGCTTCGTGACGGCGGCCACGCGGAGCGCAATCTCGTCATCGAACGTCTCCCTGTAAGACATTGCCGAGCCCAGCACCTGCGATGAGCGGAGCGACGAGTGGAGCGAAGAGTTAGAATAAAGTAGCGATGATAGTGGCCAGACGACAAACGCTATTGACTCACCTGACTAGTATCGTGAATTGCTACTCCGAGGCACATGCCAACCTGCTCTGAGCTAGTGCAAAGGGCGTTGAAAATGTACGGGTACGCCAGCATGCCAACTGTTCCAAACGCAACCGTGTTCGCCACCGCCACCGCGACATCCCTCTTCTCGGCCTCGATGGCAGGGGCCAGAGCTGTGATGGCAGTCACCCCGCAGATACTTGTGCCGGCGGTCAGGAGCAAGGACATCTTGCGAGGAAGGCCAGCGAACGTTCCCATCATAGGGATGGTGACGAGGCCGGCGCCCACAGCCCCAAGGACGACGGGAATGCCCGAAGATCCAGTGGAGAGGAGCTCGAAGAACGACAGCTTCGCAGCAACGCAGACTATTCCAGTTTGGAGCACCGTCTTGGTGGCGAAGGTGAGGCCGGGCTTGACGCTTTCAGGGAGCGGAACAACGCCGTTGTTCTTGATGGCAATTCCCTGCGGTGCGATGCGGTGCGATGTTCATGTTAGGGCGGATAAGGGGAGTAGCGTAAAAGAGCGGCGCACCGAGGGCCTCATTGTAACCCTCACCAAAAGAATGCTCATGGGAATACCCGAAATGGGAACCGCCAAGAGAGTGGACAAACCACCAGCAGCAGCAAACCCAACGTATGAGGTAGCGGCGGCAAGGCCAAGTCCAGGGAGAGGAGACGGGGCAGCAGTGGGTGCATGTGCGGGCTCCGAGTTGGCCGAGGAAGAAAAAAATCTTGAAGAACTACGGCTGAGCCTAGGAACTAGTCGACTGGACGATAGGAAGTCATGGTGCAGTGCCGAGCGTACTATGGGGGCCGCCGATCGAAAATACATCGGCTCTGAAGACTTATTTTCCACCGGGTTTGAGGCTCTCCTCAAATATTCACTGAAATTAACATCATAACAACTCGAAAAAACACTAAAAAAACACCCAACGCTCTCCTGATATATAATTTATCTCCTGCCCAGTTAAATTCTCGGCGGACAATCAATCAAGCTTGCATCAGCCCTGGCAGGGTTAGGGTTATTTAAATGGTGTTCCTTTTACTATGCATGGCTGAACCGGAAGAGGTGACGGAGAAGAGTTCGGAGAAACAGCCACACGGGAGGAGAGAGCGTTAACAAGAGCTAGATGTGTCGGAACTCGCTACGAAGGGGTCGTCTTGGCGACCTAGCCACGCCTCTGATGCGCGCTGTCCCAGCTCGTATTGGCCCACATGTACTCCTCGTGGTCCCTCCTCGCCCTCCGACTCTGGGCTCTGGCTCTCCACGACGGTCCTGGGCATCCGTCATTATGCGCGTTAGCATGCTCGAGCCTGCTGCTCAACCAGACCGCCTGCGCCCTGACCGCTGCGAGAGCGATCTTCCTCCGGAATAACCTGAGGTACACGGCCTGTGCGCTGTTAGGGTTAGGGTTAGGGTTAGGGTTAGGGTTAGGGTTAGGGTTAGGGTTAGGGTTAGGGTTAGGGT
>BRXX01000397.1:0-45712 GCA_030267905.1 Triparma verrucosa
CTAACCCTAACCCTAACCCTAACCCTAACCCTAACCCTAACCCTAACCCTAACCCTAACCCTAACCCCATAACCATAACCCTAACCCTGACAGCGCGCATCAGAGGCGTGGCTAGGGCGCCAAGACGACCCCTTCGTAGCGAGTACCGACACATCTTGCTCTTGTTAACGCTCTCTCCTCCCGTGTGGCTGTTTCTTCGAACTCTTCTCTGTCACCTCGTCCGGTTCAGCCATGCATAGTAAAAGGAACACCATTTAAATAACCCTAACCCTAACTGCCATTTGAATGAAAGGACCTCGAGCGCAATATACGTGATTGGGAGTGGAGTTGATATTTTGATGGAACTCGTTTGCATGCAATTTATTCAATTTTTTAACAGCTTAGGGTTGACGACCTTCTTGGAGTAGGTTAACTAAGACCTAAGATCCCATTCCAAACGCGGTGAGGATGCTAGCAATCGCCTTGGACAATAGCTTGCCTTCTGCGGCTTCTTTTGAGCATCGATGTATGTTCTTGGCCAGGCCCTTTTTCATTTTTAACATCGGATGACGAGAGATAGTGATGTCAAATAACTTTGCAAGGTCACCCTCTGGAACGGCCATGCCAGAAACGGCAACGGATGGGCCTTGTGAGTTGAATGTCTGGTGGCGCCAGGTGGAAGGCCAGAAAAGTAGCTCTCCCGGTTGTAGAGCAGCCCACAAGCAATCGCCTCGATCATCGTGGGGTACAGTTGTCGAAAATGCGTCGAACTTTTTACTTCCTGGAGGGCAAAATACAGCCTGTTTCTCGCCTTCTATTTGAGCCGTCCAAACATGTGTGCGGATCATGTCGCTGTGCATCTCCATTCCTGTTCCAGAGGCGCCAACAAAAAGTTGCGACCAAAAAAAGCTACCCAGAAAGTCATCGACGAGCTGCTTTGAGCCCAAGCACCGCATAAAATCGTCGTCTTGCAAAGTGGGCGGGAGGTGAAGGTCCCCCCACACCTTATTGCGTTGCTCTAGGTTCAACGTCAGAGCGCCGTATATCGGAGGTTCGTTGTGGTTTTGTGCTTTGGTAGTGCTGCTGCTACCATCACCATCATCATCACCACCATCGCTCTGAATTACTAACTTCTTGAGTTCCGCAAAAGAGATCTCAAAGTTGTCGTGGTCCACCCGCACGGTCGGGTAAGCGTTGTGCTGAGCCGACGCAACCGCCTCTCCAAATTCCTCGACAAAATAATCCAAGGAGAATTTTTTGTATCCTGACCAACGATTGACGAGTTCCCGCAAGATGAAGGGCTCATTCCGAGCAACTTCAGATGGAACGTCCTCTAATTTTGTGACGACTTTGATACTTTGATAGATTGGGTGATTTCCCTTTGGTGTTATGAGGTCGTCAGAGGAAGGAGGACAGTTGTTTAAAGGAATGGGGTCGCCATTTTTAGATGCAGGTGCTGCGTTTGAGCATACGGGAGGGTTCTCCAGGGCCTGTACCTCGATCGATGGAACTCCGAGAAGCACCCCTAACCCTAACAACCCTAAGAAAAGCACAAACATCCAATTTTTTAGAACAATCTTTCTTTTGTCCCCCGGACCCAATGGTTGACCTGTTATGTGGCTCTCTGTATGTGGTTGGTTGGTTGGCGTGGATTGGGTGGATACTCTTTGCGGTATAGGGCGGATATATGGAACGTTGCCGCGCGATGTAACCAGTGTGTGGGGGGAATGAGGTGTCTGACCGGAAGCCATACTATTGTATTCCAACATTTGTTCAAGAGACCTTTTATTCTTCTGAACGATATGCACGGATTGGTTTGGGAGTGTACGTGTGGGATATGCGGTACTCGGAACAACGCGGGGGCGGGGGGCGGACATATTTCCCGCGATGAGGCTCCTATTCTGACGCACATGAGATTGTTTGGTCCATTCCATGTGTTGGACGCGAGCGGCGGTACGGACGACGAACGGGGTGTGTGAGAGTGCGGATGTTCTTGTGCAAAATAAATAAATAAATTCTTCGGACTTCGGACAGATCCGGAGCCAATTACCTGAAAACTTAAGCCCAGCCCTGTTGGAAGACATAACTCAGACAGACCTGCGCAAAATAACCTCAGGTGGAGACGGTCGTAGCCAACTTTTGAACCATGGTTTGGCGTTGGGCTTTTACACTGCTCTTTCTAATCAATCCTGCTGTGAGCCTCATAACTGATCGAGATAGTGCATCTCTCCTCCTCGCGTCGGAGCTACAAGAACAGCAGCACCCCCTTGACTGTTCTCGTACCAGGATTCTTGTCTACGACCTAACCCATCTTGATGAGGAAGGCATGGGGGGTGTCCTCCTCAAGGCTGCAGGGGCTGTGGCCCAAGCGTATTATGAGGGCAGAACTGCCATATTGTCTGACGATCCGTTGTCTTACGGTGTTCCTGAGAGATATTGCAAAGAGGAGCATCAGTGGGACTGCTGGTTGAAGCCGATCTCGTCGTGCCGAGTTGGCGGGTCAGTTACTTCTGCAGAGCTAGATAGCGCCTCAGCAAGGTTTGGGGAACTGCCACAGATAAGGAACATCAAGAGCAAGACGGAAAGGGCTAAGTTTGACCTCTTCCTCGCTGACAGCGTCAGGGCGAGGAATCACACAGACAGGGTTGTTTATGACCACCCCCTGCTGGGGGATGCTGCCTTGTACACCTGCCCAGAAAAGTACAGGAAGGTAGTTCCCGACTGTGATAAGTGGTGGGCAGGCGAGCTGATGGCTTACGTCTTCCGTCTTGAACCTGGTCTTCAAGAGGTCCTTGATGATTACACGAGTGAGATCGGATATGGACGGGGGAGCGTTGCCATGCATGTGAGGAGAGGCGACGCCATCGACTACTTGCCGGAGAAGCTGGTGACGGGTGGCGGCCAATTGCAGTCTCAGTACGATTGGCCGGAATACATGAGGTTGCTAGATTTGGCGCGGGAAGAGCTCACTGCTGCCGACATGCCTCCTCAATTAATTTTTATAGCAACTGACGACAAGGACGCGAACAGCCAGGTGAGCGAGCCAGAGGAGATCGTGTGATCGATTCCCTGTTGTTCAACGCCACTTCTCACGTTCGCTTCTCCTTTTGTTACAGCTCCCGCCCGATGGCGTCCTCCCTGCTTCCTCTAACTTCCCAGCCGCCAAAGTAGTCCTCTCCAAGTGGGCAAAGTTTTCCAGACAAGATGACACAGCCGTTCACCGTGCAAGGAAGATGGGGGGTGAAGTTGCATTTGACATGGTTACCGAAGCCATTGCCGACCTTTACCTGCTTTCTCTAGGCTCTGTGTTCATTGGCTCGACATCATCAACATTTGGTACTTTTTCTTCGCAATGTGGGATGCAAAATCGTGGGCACGACGGCGGACCAAAAAGCCTCCAGTACATTGATGCTTCGGATATTGCCTCTGGAAAGTACAAGTGTCCCGTGACAAGCTACTTGATCCTCTCTTCACATGACTTCGAGACTGTGTCAAAGGTACTTCTCGACGATACTGGCACCGCAGTGTCTTTCAACAAAACTAGCGGTATCCCACAATATAAAGTTGACGTTGTGAAGCGCCTCTTCCCCCCTCCCCCCGTGAAGCCCGAATTTGCGAGGACTGTGGATAGGAGACTTTTGACCATGCCGGCCCTTGCTCCACGAAGTGTGGACACAGTCATTAGCTATGATACTAAGAAGTACCCATTCGCCGAAATTATTCAGAACGTCATTGCCCCCTCCGCGCAAGATTTGAGCTTTATTCATGAAGTTCAGAGCGTTGATAATGTTGCTCTTCAAATGACGGCAACAAACTTGAACCCTCTTAATGGATCCATGAGCGAGTTCCACGATGCGTTTTACCGCCGGCTCAACGCTGACGATAAGTGGCCCGAGTTCATGGAGGTTTGGCTGAAGTTCGTGAAGGAAGTTGTAATGCCAATTTTCCCTAACACTGCGGAGCTCGTGTACCAGAAGACACCAACATTCCGTGTGCAACTACCTGGGTCTGCCACTGTCTTCTCCCTCCACTCTGACGGAGATCCTACCAACTTGCATCCGGCGGGAGAGGTCAACTTTATTCTTCCGCTCACTTCTGGCTGCGGGAACTCGGCATCAACGTGGGTCGAATCTCTTCCCTTTCTCGGGGATTACCACCCTCTAGGAATGGAGTACGGAGAACTGAATGTCTTCGATGGCAACAGGTGCAGGTGAGTTATGATTTCCCTCTTTCGTCTCCTCCCCGAACCCCCTAACACCTCTCTGTGTGTGTGTACGTGTACGTGTGTACGTGTGTACGTGTGTACGTGTGTACGTGTGTACGTGTGTACGTGTGTGTGAAGGCACTTCAACAAAAGGAATGTTGAATTACCCGCTTGCACTCGAGTCAGCTTTGACTTTCGGGCAATGACTCGTGAAGCTTACAAGAGAACAGTAGAGGAGCAAGACACGCCCATAACCTCCTTCACCACAAAGCAAAAGTTTGTGATCGGGTCTTATTACACTACAATGCGCTCGGACGACAACGTCGCTGCTGGCCAAGCTTTTGACTCGCCAGGACTCGCCAGGGAGGACGACGTCTGCGCCGCTGAACCAGTCATAGGAGAATCACACTTGGATCCAATGGCTCTCGGCCACGTGATGAAGCAGTATGATCTCAAAGACCCATGGGACGTCGTTGCTCTATTTGAGAACCAGGTTGCGGAATACGCTGGGAGTAAGTATGCGGTGGCTCTGGATACGTGCACGTTTGCCATCTTCATGGCCCTTAAGTACCTAAATGCCACAGGTACAGTCACCATTCCTGCCTCGACTTACATAAGCGTTCCGGCGTCAATTCTGCACGCTGGACTTGAGGTGAAGTTCGACACCGATCTTGAGTGGTCGGGAACCTACCGACTTGATCCCTATCCAGTCGTTGACGGGGCCGTCCGCTTCACTTCAGGAATGTATGAAAAGGGAACGTTGCACTGTCTTTCGTTCCATCGTAGGAAGCACCTGCAGATTGGTCGCGGAGGTATGATCCTCACCGACGACCCTCAAGCTGCGCGGTGGCTTCGATTGGCACGGTACAACGGACGAAGGACAGACATCAAGTACCAGGAACAGAAAGACTTTGAGGTCGTCGGTTGGAACTCATACATGACACCAGAAGCTGCCGCTAGGGGTGTATACTTAATGGCAAAAATCCCTAAGCATAACGAAGATAAAAGTGGTAGCGATGGGTACTCGGATTTGAGCGTGGTTTCGGCGCTGCAGCCCCGTGACCCCGCAGCTGGTCCTCAACCAGACATTTAAGGAGAGGGGATAAAGGAACCATGGATTAAAATGCAAACGAGCGTTTTATTTTAGGGATGGAGATGGGTTTAGAGAGAGAATCCAAACAATGACATGAAATTCACAATCGTGTCCCACCGGTGAACTTTGTTCCGCCACTTTTTCATACATATGTTTAGCTTTTTTGGAAATTCCAGGTTAGCTGATTTTTTACGCTTGTATTGGTGGGATTGCATCAGATCAAAGACCGGTTTGCCGGTTTTTGGGGACTTCAAGCGGATAATATCCTCGTCAATAAAAAGGGACAGAATGCTGAAGGACGGGCTCGTTGCGTTTTTGTCCACATAGGTCTGATGCCACCAGTCCGAATGCCAGTACAAGATCTCTCCGGCCGCCAGATCCGTGCGGTAGCATCTCGGTTGAGTTTCAGCAAAAAGTGGGAACTTTTCTCCATTCTCGAGCGCAAAGGCATCCACTCGGCCGCTATAGACCCCACGGGTCTCGTTCCCCCGACACAGAAACCAGCTCTTTGACCCTCCTAGTTGCAGCGTGTACAGATGTGCCCGGTCGGCGTCGGTGTGCATGTGCATGCCGGCTCCAGCCTGAGACAAGAAAAACATCTTCCAGTTGAAAGCTTCGTAAAAGTCCGCCATGTGCCGCGGTCCGAGGCACGATAGAAAGCGCGTGTCGTCGAAGTATTTTGGAATGTTCAAGGACTGCCGCATTTTGGACCATAGATTCAATGTTGGCCGAAATCCAACAAATGCAGGTCCCCCAAGCAAGCCACTCAAAGAGGCGTCCAGTGCGCTACGAATCGTGTGGCCTTCGATGGTGTCGTCTTCGCTGCCCTCAATAGCTCTTCCGACGGATACTAGTGCCTCGATGTCACCCACCTGCTGGTTCAGTGCTTCCATTGACCCCCATTCCTCAAAAATTGGCCAATCCTTGGTGAGGTGCGAGGCAACTACGAATGGTTCGCGATGCTCCAAAGGAACCCCGAAAGCATTTCTAACTTCGTCCCAAGAGTGTAGGCGTGCTAGGTGGCGTTCGGCTTGCTGGCTGCCTTGCAACCTCCCATTGTCATCCCTGTCATCCCAAGTGCCAGTGGTTGTTGTCCCTGTCTCCACTCGTCGCATTGCTCCCTCGGGTGCCCCACGCAAGGAAGCTGCTGGATTTTTTGTTTGCCGGGAGACAAGTAAACGGCCGGCGTAGTCATTAGTCTCTGGGTAATATTTCAGGCCAGTAACGAAAAGGAAGATTATCACGGCAAAAGTTAATCTTCTCTTTGTCACAAATCCGTCTTCTCCCTTTAGTGCCACTGAGCTCAAGCGTACCGGAGAATCACGAGCGGCTGAAGCCTTACGCCTTCGTATCTGTGAGTTTGACAACATAATCAAGGAAAAATCTTTTGAGTACATTACAGTCCAATTGATCCTGAGATCCTGAGGTCATTTTCTCAAATCGCTGAAAAGAGGGTCACTTTCTTTAACCCTTTATTTGCTGATTTTGACAATATATTTAGATATAAATTATATATACGTACTCAGTTATATCGTATTAGTCAATATAACACATTTTGGTAATCCTAAGTAGCGTAATTCAACAAAAATGGACAAGATACAACATGGTGGTCGTAGACTCTGGTAAAGCTAGATCAAGTCCCCTCGAGCGAAAATGTTAACTAGTGGACAACTGCGTGGTTCAGATGGCGAGCGCGAAGCACGCACAGTCTTGCACTGTTTGGGCGCCTCTACGAAAGCTTTTGTAGGCCAACTTTGTTGGTCCAAAAAGGCCTCCCTCCTCCCTCACATCCACGCGCTTGCCCGCCTCGCCTTCCTCACACACAACACCCCCTCAATCTCCTTTTGTGTGCCGTCCTCCCTTCAAACCGTAGTCGATTATGCATCATTTGGTGACTCCACCTCCGACGAGGCCTGTTCCATCAAGTTCTTGGTTCTACCAATGGATGATGTACCTAATGCAATAGACATCACAATTGATGTGAAGAATAAGGTGAGGTTTTCGGAAGAATTGTTGTTTCGTCCACAAGCAACTCCAGCACTATGGGCTTGAGAGTTCAAAAGTTGTCGTCCTCCATCTCTCTCAATCCCTTTTTGCAATTCACTGCAACGCTCGTCGCAGGGTAAGCCCATTTATCTAAATCCAATCGCCAGTGATAAGCTAGACGACTTCTCCTCGAATCACCCTGTTTGTCTACAGGACCTTCTCTACTCGAAACGTCTTTCAACTAAACGTGGCGGCCCACTCTTCTTCAAGGACATCGCGAAGGAGATTGGTGTCGACGTACTGCAGCAGGACATCGGAAGGTTCAAAGATGGGAAGTGTGCGCACACAGTAAATGAGAATGGATACTATGGCGACTTTTGCGGTGAGTGATTATTTTTGTCCAGGGGTGCTTCCCTATCCCTCCTTGCCGCGATCTCAAAGGAGTGTGAAGGATTCTTTGAAGATATTACGGATGACCTCAACCTTTATGTGCATTTCTTGGATGAAGAATATGAAGCTCGCAAGGTTGGGAACCCAAACTACGGGGACTACAAGGGTACTCAGGTTTTCGGCTGCATGTTCATCGACCTAAATGACGACACATGGGACGACCTCTTCTGCATTATCGACTTTGGCAACACGAGGATGTTCTTGAACGATGGAGCCGGCTCTTTTCTCCCTCAACCTTACCAACCACCCAACCACGTGTTTTCTGATCCTAATCTTTTCGAATTCTCAGAAATAGCCAGGAACGAGGAATATGGGAAGAGTGGTATTGTTGACGCCATGGGTTCAACAATTGGGGACATCAACGAAGACGGTCACCTCGATATTTTTTTGTCGGCGATCTCGTGCCCAGGCTGCACCAATGGGAGGCTATTTTATGGCCAAAAGAAGAGTGGCAACCGTCTCTACATCAAGGGTGAAGGATTTCATATGAAGGACAAGACCACTGAATACGGGGTCCTTGATGGCGGATGGGGTTGGGGAACCACAATGTTCGATTTCGACAATGATGGCGACTTGGACATTGCCATGGTCAACGGTTTTGACTTTGCAGGCTCCACCGAGGACATTTTGGCGACCGACAGCAAGTTGTTCGAGAATATTCTCTCTTGCTCCCCGGGCAGGCCGGAGAACAAATGTATGAGCAGCGGCGATTCCCCTGGTATGGTCGAAAATGGGGAATCCCTTGGATTCTCAGCACAATCGTATTTGCGATCGGCTCAAGGATAGATTCGGAGCTGCAACAAGTGATGAGAACCTCTTCCAGCACGCTCGTGTCCGACTCATCGCCAAATTTCAGTCTATCGTCTACAACGATTGGCTTCCAGCTTTACTAGGTCCCAACCTCAAGCTCGGCCCTTACACTGGTTACAACCCAGACATCAAGGCTGAGATAAAAAATGAATTTGCCACCGCTGCGGCACGATTCGGGCACAGCCAGGTGAACAACGTGCAGCTGTGCTTTGAGGCAGACAACACAGAGTGCCCCCACGGGCACTTGCTCCTAAGGGACAGCTACTTCAAACCAGGGTCGTTCAGGTGAGCGGGGATGAGTCAGCTGTTGAAGGGCATGTTCGCTCAGCCAGCTCAAGAAGTCGACACGTTCATTGTTGACGCACTGAGAGACTTTCTCTTTGGTACGCATGCCTTCCCTCTCGACTTGGCAAGCATAAATATCCAAAGGGGAAGGGACCATGGACTAGCAGACTTCAACCAAGTAAGAAAAGACTTGGGGCTGTACAAGTACACTGCCTTCGAGGAAATAACAAGTGACAAGGAAATCACAGGAAAGTTGAAGAGGCTCTACAAGGGCAAGATTGACAACATCGATCTCTTTGTGGGTGGCCTTGCTGAGGATAAGGTTCCAGGGGGCAACCTCGGCCCTACGTTCGGCAACATAATTAAGACTCAGTTCGAGATTTTACGCGACGGCGATAGGTTCTACTTTGAGAACAATGCCAACAACCTAATGTCAGAGGAAGAAGTTCAGGAGATCAAGTCGAGTGGACTATGCGATATCCTGAAGGGGAGTGCGTGGGGTACGGGTAGCGGCTTTGAGGACAGCATTCCCCTCACGTGTGCGAACAATAATACACCCTCCCTTTTCATACCGGAAGAGCAAGACGAGGGAAGTTGGTGGGAAGCCTGGGATACAGACGTATTGCCTATTGTGGTGAGCGTAGTTGTCACGCTCTTGTGCGTCTCTGGGGCTCTCTTCGTGTTTGTCAAGGCGGACAAGGTAGAAATCAGTTGGAGGTCAATGGAGATTGGTAGAGGTCAGCGCCCCCCTCCGGCTGTAGCAGTTAAGACTTTAGAGGAAAAGTCGAGTGGGAAGTACGGTATCGTGGGCACTGCTGTCAACGAAACGCGAATATAAATGTGTTGTGGACACTGCTGTCAACGAAACGGTCGAATATATATTTGGTGGGGAGGAGCTCGTAGACCAGGAGGCTGTTTCACCTCTGTGGAATATGGATATCACTTACAGCCGTCAAGGCTAAGAAGGAAGTAGGAAGTGGGAATTAATTCGTGAAAGGAAGAGGCTTCTGAAGAAAAGTGCCTTTTTTTGGTCCAGTCCGGTCCGGTCGCAGGACTTGTCCTAAGTTAGGGGCCAATTCTTACGTAAGGACCGGTCCTTGTGTCTTTTTCAATTTGGCCATTTTTTGTCTTTCTGTCCGAATTCTGAGCAGCATTCACCAATCCCAAATAAATATTGACACACACAGCTTAGTCAATATGGAGATGATATCGACGAAAGTGAACATAGACAAGGTTCGATACGACCCCTTACCTGTTGTGCTCACCGACACTGAAGACGGGGCAGATAAGGAGTTTGACAACTTTGACCTCGCAGCAGAGGAGCAACAGGGAAGGAGGAAAAAACTAGGGTTTCTTCTTTTTCTTGTCCTGTCCGTATGTTTTTTGGTCGTTTCTAGTGCTTCGAGCGCGCCTAAAAGCGGGACTCAGTCCGAAAATCCTAACGCCCTTAAATTTCACCAAAACTGTTTCCTTCCCGGTGACAATCAATTGCTACTCTGCAAGTGGGGGGGAGATCTTGAAGGTTTTGAGAAGTGCATGGAAGTTGATGACTCGGCATCTATTTCCTCTGGCAATAGTTATTTCAAAACAGTTGAAAAGCACAAGTTGGGGTTTCAGAAGTATGTAGAGGTACTCGAACAGTTGGACCATGGCTCCACTCCCTTCAGCAGAAATGGGACGTGTCAAATCTTCGACGAAAGCTACCCAGACATTGGCATTAACGGGTTGGCCTACGGACTGCTCATTTCCGTTCCCTCTGTCAATATCCGTTTTGATATTGGGCATATGTACGGACAGTGGTCGGTCAAGAGGGCGGCAACAAATGCGAGGCTTGAAAACCAGGACGCTCTAGGCGAGTTGATGAAAATCTTTGAGGTTGTTTCGTCATTTTCGAGGTTTACACACTCGTGCGGATACATGGGTGAGGAGGGGTACAGTTTCATTCATTCAACCTCGTGGGCAAGCGCAATCTCCTTAAAGACTGATGACCCGACTGTCATCTGGGAAACAATACTCACTTTAAACCAGGCATACCGAAGGGGTGGCGTTCCGATCGACGTCTTTGCGCATTCTTTGCACGGATTGGGTCATGGGGCAATGTTCATCGGGAGCGCCTTTGCTGATGACAACAACTACGAGGTGGTAATGCAGAGTGATGTGTGTGGGCCCAAGGGTGCCTACGAGAAGGTGAGTTTAAAACTCGACCTTTTTCTTCTTGTAATCCTGTCGAGTCGAAATGAAAATAATAAGCCCTCACTATGAACGCCTCGCTCACCACCTCAACTCCTGCTCGTCTCCCCTCGCTCTCCGTCTATCCCCCTTACATTTTTTATTGTACAAACAACAGTCTGTCCTTTTCAACGAGGAAGCCCTTCAGATTGGAATTCGTGTCTGTGGCGGGGGGGAGACAAGAGGCTCGAAAGCCACCAAGGAGGAACAGTACATGTGTGCCTCGGGACTGTACATGTCCTACTATACTGCTCTGAACCATAAGGGTTACTTTGATGACGACAACTTCGACTTTGTGATGACATGCGCCCACTACCCTTTCTCGGCATCCTGCTACAAGTGGACCTTCAGGTTTGCAAACCCATTTCAAGTAGAAAAGATGTGGGAAAAGGATCCGTGCAATGCGGCGACTGACGGTGTATTCTCGAGCAACCTCCAGAGGAGGGGTTGCATCTGGGGCTTCGCAACCAACTGGTATGTCCCTTACGACTTGGCCGTTCACAAAAAGGTCTTAGATGAAGGGGGTGACGTCAACAGCATTCACTCCCTCGTTGACTTTTGCACTCCCTACCTGCACACGGGCAGTGAACGAGCCGATGCGGTCATAAGAGATCGACAAAACTGGAAGTCGGAATGGCTGACCTGCATTGCTGGCGGAGTGGAGTACGTCGCATATGACGGCATCCAAAACATGACGAAGGTTGAAGTCTTCTGCAACCAGCTGCTAGCGAACTATACCGGGTACTCCCCGGCTCCCAGTGTGGCAAATGAGGGCTACAGATTCTGCGTTGACGCGGGTTCGTCAAACTTCAAGACGAAAGACCAGTTTTATGGATCTGAGTACCTTCCGAGGATCAATCAAACGATCGGGACCATCAAATGTAAGAGTGACGTCAGAAATTGTCTGCACGGCTGGAGGACGGACCTCTTTGAGGACGAGGAGTAAAAGTAGATTTGGATCACACCCTTTGTCCTTTTTGAAAAATATCATGACGATTTTTATAAGATACCTGAGAGTTCTGCGTCGAGTTCTGCGTCGAGTTCTGCGTCGAGTTCTGCGTCGAGTTCTGCGTCTGACAGCTAGGCAAAGTGCTCTTGAAATCGTGGCCTTTCTTCAATCACTTAACGTAGAAAAAGTTATTTTTGGGAGGAATAGGAACCTTTGGTGCCACAGCGTTTGAAAATTGAACTTTTTGTTAGACTCGGGAGCAATTTTCTCTAAGTTGTAAGCGAATAAGGCAGTGACTGCAAGCAGAGAAGAAAGCAAAGCCGAGAATGATGGGCTGCCCATGGTGGGATATATATCTGCACCTTTGTGAGGATATGATTGCGTTGTGGTAGGAGTGGGTACAAAGGGCTCAAAAAAGCATTCAGATGGTGAGTATTCCAATTTAATAACAACAAGACTGCAGTAGTATGACCCTCCTCCCCAAAATGAAGTGCTTTCAGGTAGTTGCTGGGCCCAAGAATGACAAAATCATTTCGACTAGTGGGTCTCCCCGCCGTAGCAAGGACAAAGTCGGGCTAAGAATGGGGGGGGGGTGGGGGGGAGGTTTGAGTCTGACCACGTGGACCGACCACATACCGATCACGAAGATAAAATGGAAGTTATTTCAAGGACAAAAGCAGAGAATTGCTATCTGTTTTTCGTATTTCGATCCTTTCTCTCTTTCTTTCTCTCTCTCTCTCTCTCATTCTCATTCTCCCCCTCCCCCCCCCTACCTAAACTTACCGACCAAAGACCTGCTCAGGCAATCACGTGTTCATGCCGCCGGGTGCTCGAGACGTGCTCGTATTGTGCTAAGATTAGACAGCGTTGGCTCCTTCCTTGAGCTCGACGTTTGAAGCTTTCCCAGCAGACCTCTTCTGCTGCTTCTTCCTGAACAAAGCCCCGACGCCTACAACGCAAGCGAAGCCACCAGCAGAAGTGCCAGCGATAGACCCAGAGTTGTAGGACGTGATGGGCGCGACCTGGGCGCCGGTGGACTGGACAAAGTTATCAGCACCGTTCAACAAAATCTTAGATCCGCCGATTTTCGTCTTGGCGCCATAAGTGTCCGTGGCAGAGTTCCACTGCATGTCGCCGTAGGCGAAGCACTTGCCGTCGGCGTTCATAGAGTATGGAAGCCAGCAAGAATAGGCCCCTTGGTTCGCGCTCTTGCACCATGCCTGGGCGGGGAAGTTGTTGGAACGGCCACCCTGCTTGGAAGCGCAATCATTGGGCCCAGACACGTCGAAAACATAGTCTCCGGAAGAGTTAGCGCACGTAACACGTTTGGCCCAGCCTACGGTGTTAGAGGACGTGCAAGCGGAAGCACCGTTGCAGCATGCAACGAAGCCGGAGGAGGCCTCCACATCGCCACCGCTGCACGATATGGAAGGAGGGGTCGTACCACCATTTTCTGGGTGTTTAGAATCAGACGTGCAGGATCCAGTCCTATAAGACAGGGGAGAAACAGGGACTCCGCTGCCCTTGTTCCCGTTCCATGAGCAGGAGATCGTAGAGGACCACCGTCCACAACTTTCCTTGGTCGTGAATCCAGGAGGACAAGCGTTACTCTTGCTCCTGTAAGGGGAGGGGCAAGGCAGAGCGATTTGTGGTGTTGGGGGTTATTAAATATCGGAAGATCGGAGACCCCACGAGTGGGCGAGAAGGGTGGTGTCATAGGCAAGAAATACACATTGACATAGAGTCCACGGCGAGAACACCCCACCAACATCATGGCATTTTTTCATCTATTTAGAAGGAACGGGGGGTTAAAATTAGGTAAACTTACCATCCGCGCTTGTACGTGCACTTGGGTTTAGAGAACCAGCTGCCCATTGTTAATTATGTATGAAATTGAGAAGTTTCAATAGGGACAATAAGGGGGCCCAACCTTTAGGTGGAAAAATCACAGCCAACAAGCAACACCGTGACAGCGTCGCAGATGGCAAGATAGCACCAAACAGAAATGTAGCGGTACGTGTTTATTGAGAACCGAAGGTTGCCTGTGTGGCTCAACTGGCTTCCATATTTGTTCAAACGCTTCGCTCAGAGTCTCTATTCATATTGGATGTGTACAGATGCAAACGACAGGCGTGGAAAGTTAACCGCTCGCGCACTCCCACTTGCTTGCTCGCTCACTTTCCCTAACTCCCCCCTCCTTCCATGTTTTTATGTCACCCAGACGATTGAGAATGTTCCTTTCTCTCCCCCTCCCGCTCCTTCCACACCAACCAAGGACGCCAGTGGAAAGGTCGAGCTAAGCAGCCCAAGGAGCCTAGAGGGAAAATTCCGGCGCGCCCTCATCGAGAATGGCGACGGTGACGAGGTTCTTCAAGTAACGAAGGAAAGGGAGGAGATCAAGTTGGACGAGGGTGGAAGGGTGTGGAAAAATATGGAGCAAGCACTGGAAGTATTCCGTCAGGGCCACAACGACGATGCTCAGCCCTCCCTCAACCACGGTAACAGGTAAGATGAATTGTTGTGTTTTATTTGGCGTCACCAGGATGGTGTCAATTCTATCACTTCAACACCACATGTCATGTACACCTCGCTTCACAACCACCCACCCATTACATCGCCATCTCGCTTCGCTCATCTCCTCAACCAACACAGTGTCTCCCCTACCCCTTCTATCTCCTACTCCAACACCTCCTCCGTTTTTCGTCCCCTCCCATCACATGCTTCTTCTGAGGATAGTCCCAACCTTCACACCAGCCCTTCGTTCTACGAGTACTCGGACGACGACGACAGCAACGACGAGGGAGAATGGGGGGTAAACGTAGGCGTAGTGAGTGCCGGGGTTGCGCTTGGAATTGTCGGATACAAACTCATGAATGCATGATTTTGATTGATTTCATGACCAATCACTGACACTGACCGAAGACGGAAGGGGAGGACAGAGGGAGGGCGGAGGGGTAAGTGCAGAGGCAAGATTTCTGCGAAACGGTGAAAGGGCGAAAAACATAAGCAGCATCCATACATTGTAGAAAAGTAATTACCATACGTCTGTCCAACCCTTTTACTGGCTCACTTCGCTCGCCCCACTCGCATACTCTTCGCTTGCCGCTCTTCGACTCAGATCACCGAAAAAACACAATAGTAAACTTAGCAATAGCAGACTGAAATACACAGTAAAAAGAGAACATGGTTGTGTTGTCGAGAAGAACAACTTAACTTTTTCCCTGTTTTGTTTTGTCTCCCTTACTTAACAACTCAACCCTTTGCAAATGCGGCATGGAAACAGGCCATGAGCCTGGCCACTAGTGACTTGTTTGCTATTGCTCTTTCATCTGAGCATCGGCGAATATTTTCCTTGAGCTCCTTCTTATCCTTCTCAAATCGTAACATTGGATGACTAGAAATTGTGCTTTTAAATTGTTTTGCGAGATCACCCTCTGGAACCGCCATACCAGATACAGCAACAGAAGGGCCTCGGGAATTGAATGTCTGGTGACGCCAGGTGGATGGCCAGAAAAGCAACTCACCCGGTTGAAGAGCTGCCCACAAGCAATCGCCTCGATCATTGTGGGGATTTGCAGTCGAAAATGCATCGAACTTTTTACTCCCGGGCGGGCAAAATACTACCTGCTTCTCGCCATGCAGCTGGGCTGTCCAAACATGAGTGCGGATCATATCACTGTGCATTTCCATTCCTGTTCCAGTGGCGCCAACAAAAAGTTGTGACCAAAAAAAGCTGCGGAGAAAGTCGTCGACAAGCTTCTTGGTGCCCAAACATTGCATGAAATCTTCGTCTTGCAAAGTAGGGGGGAGGTGAAGATCCCTCCAAATTTTGTTGCGTTGCTCTAAATTTAATGACAGTGCCCCGTAAATGGGAGGTTGACGGTGATTTTCACTCTCAGTACTACCATCGCGATCGACTACTAATCTTTGAAGCTCTATAAATGGAAGCTCGATGTTATCATAGCGTACCTGCACGGTTGGGTAAGCGTTTTGCTGAGCCAATGCAGTAGCATCACCAAATTCCTCGACAAAATAATCTAAGGAGAATTTCTCGTATCCTGCCCAACTATTGACAAGACCCCGCAAAACAAAAGGTTCGCTTTGGGCAATCTCATAACGAACATCATCCATGCTTTCTACAACCTTTACATTTTGGTAAATCGGATGGCCTCCGCTTGGTGGTATGTCAACACCACCATAGTCTTCCACGGGAAGCAGATCACCATTTTGAGACGAAGATACAGAACCAGCGCACACGGGTGACTCATCCACGACCTGCACCTCGATTGATCTACAACCTAGTAGAAACGCCAAGAAGAACAGCACCTCACTGAAGGGACGAAGGGGAATTATTCTTTGGGGAAACTTGAACGGACGCAAATCAATACCATTCATCATGATGCCGCACGGAATTCGATCTAAGTTTCGAAAATTGAATTGTATAAAGAAGACAGAAGAATTTATTGGTTGCCTTAATCCGGATTAAGCCAGGGGCCAGGGATCCAACAGACAGAAATAGATTTTGATCAGTTCTGTGGAAGAGAAAGTAAGCTTCACGTTCTATTCTGATCAGTTCCGATTGTGGATGGGAGATGCGCAGGTGTTTTTGTTGTCGATCGTACTCAGCCATCAAATTCTCACCCGATCTTCTTGCGCCCTGAACCCCTCTCAGCTTCAGCTTTCTTCTTTTCTGAACCAATTTTGGCGCTTCTGCACTGCCGCGCACAAATTGATAATACAAGAGAGACGGACGCTGAAGATAACCGCGATGTTATTTTGTCTGCTTGCAGTTATACTCTTTCTTGGAAGTTCCGCTGCCAACAGCGGAACTGAGCAAGATAGTGCGTCGCTCCTCCTCGCGGCGGAATTGCAAGAGCAACAGCATCCCGCTGACTGTTCCACGGCTAGGATTCTCGTCTATGGCCTGACACATCTTGATGAGGAGGGCATGGACTGTCATATTGTCCGACGATCCGCTGTCTTATGATGTTCCTAGGGACCAATGCAAAGAGGAACACCAGTGGGATTGCTGGCTGAGGCCAATCTCGTCTTGCCGAGTTCTCAGGTCTGTTTCATCATCAGAGCTCGACAGCGCCTCGGCAAGGTTTGGAAAAGTGCCCCGGATAACTAATATCAAGAGCAAGGAGCAAAGAGCTAATTTTGACGCGTTCCTAACTGAAAGTATCAAGGCTAGGAATCACACCGACAGGGTAGTTTATGACCATCCAATGTTGGGTGACGCTGCCTTGTACACCTGCCCGGACAAGTACAGAGAGATGGTTCCTGAATGTGATAGATGGTGGGCAGGCGAGCTGATGGATTATGTGTTCCGTATCGAACCCGGTCTCCAGAAGGCCCTGGACGACTACACGAGTGTGATCGGCTATGGACAGGGGGATGTTGCAATGCATGTTAGGAGGGGTGACGCCATAGACTACTTGCCGGAGAAATTGGTGACTGGTGGCGGTCAATTACAATCCCAGTATGATTGGCCTGAGTACATGCGATTGATAGACTTGGCGCGGGAAGAGCTAACCGTTGCCGGCACCTCTCCTCAACTATTTTTTATTGCAACCGACGACAAGGATGCGGCAAGCCAGGTAAGCAAGCGAAATTCAAAATGTTATCCCCATTATCTATTATGCATCTCTACTTGATATCAGCTTATACCCTTGTCGCAGCTTCCGTCCGATGGTCTCCTCCCTGCTTCCTCTAAATTCCCAGCCGCCAAGGTAAGCGTTTATGGTATTCGATCCTCCCCGAATATTGTGTTCACGGCTTTTCAGAAAGTCAAATACCTTCTCTATTAATCGCTTCGCTCGCCACGTCATCCTATCTCTCATCCAGCCCTTATTTGTACTTCGCTTCGCTCGTCGCTCACATAGGTTGTCCTCTCCAAATGGGCGAAGTTTTCTCGACAAGATGATACAGCTGTTCATCGAGCAAGGAAGGGGGAAAAGAGGCGGCATTTGACATGGTGACTGAAGCCATTGCAGACCTTTACCTGCTCTCTCTAGGCTCTGTTTTTATTGGCTCAACATCATCAACGTTTGGCACTTTTTCTTCGCAGTGCGGGATGCAAAATCGTGGACATGGTGGAGGACCCAAACGCCTTGAGTACATTGACGCTTCTGATATTGCCTGGAAGGTATAAGTGTCCCGTTACAAGCTACTTGATCCTCTCTACGCACGACTTCAAGACTGTGTCAAAGATACTTCTCGACGAAACAGGCACAGCAGTGTCGTTCAACGTAACTAGAGGCACCCCACAATATAAGATTGACGTTGTGAAGCGCCTCTTCCCTCCTCCGCCTTCCGAGCAAGTGAGGCCCAAATTTGCAAAGACTGTCGATTTGAAGCTTTTGACAATGCCGGCTCTTACCCCACGGAGTGAGGACACAATCATTAATTATGATACCAAGGAGTATCCGTTTGCCGAAATAATCAAGAAGGTTATTGCTCCCTCCGCGCAAGATTTGAGCTTTCTTCATCAAGTTCAGAGCATTGATAATGTTGCCATGCAACTGACGGCAACAGAATTTAATCCTCTGAATGGTTCAATGAGTGAGTTTCATGATTATTTTTACCGACGTCTCAACGCTGACGATGGGTGGCCCGAATTCATGGAGGTGTGGCTCAAGTTTGTAAAGGAAATAGTGATGCCAATTTTCCCTAATACTGCGGAACTCGTGTACCAAAAAACACCAACGTTCCGTGTGCAACTCCCTGGCTCGGCCACTGTCTTCTCTCTACACTCTGACGGAGATTCCACCAACTTGCATCCTGAGGGAGAGGTCAACTTTATTCTTCCGCTAACTTCAGGTTGCGGCAACACGGCATCGACATGGGTCGAATCTCTCCCATTTCTTGGGGATTATCACCCCCTCAGTATGGAGTACGGGCAACTGAACGTGTTTGATGGCAATAGGTGCAGGTGAGTCGTTGTTATGGGTCAAACCAGAGAGAAGAGGGCAAAGTGTAGTGTAATCCCGCTCTATTTCTTTTCCCAAATTCTGACAGTGTTCGCAGGCACTACAACAAGAAAAATGTTGAATCCCCCGCTTGCACTCGAGTGAGCTTCGACTTTAGGGCAATGACTCGCGAAGCTTACAAGAGAACAGTCGAGGAGAAAGAAATACCAATTACCTCCTTCACCACCAAACAAAAGTTTATGGTTGGCTCTTACTACACCACTATGCGCTCGGATAGCAACGTCGCTGCTGGACAAGAGTTTGTTTTGCCATCCCGCACCAGCGAGGACGGCGTCTGCGCCGCTGTACAAGACATAGGAGAATCACACTTGGATCCAAGGGCTCTTGACCACGTCATGAAGCAGTACGACCTCAAAGATCCATGGGACGTCGTTGCTCTATTCGAGAATCAGGTCGCGGAATATGCAGGGAGCAAGTACGCGGTGGCTTTGGATACGTGCACTTTTGCCATCTTCATGTCCCTGAAGTACCTCAATGCAACAGGTTCTGTAACTATTCCTGCCTCAACTTACATAAGCGTTCCGGCGTCAATTCTGCATGCCGGACTCGAGGTGAAGTTTGATGCCGACCTTGAATGGTCGGGGACTTACCTACTTGATCCCTATCCCGTCGTTGACGGGGCCGTCCGCTTCACTTCGGGAATGTATGAAAAGGGAACGCTGCACTGCCTCTCTTTCCATCGTAGGAAGCACCTGAAGATTGGCCGTGGAGTCATGATTCTCACTGATGATCCTGAAGCTGCACGATGGCTTCGACTGGCGAGGTACAACGGACGAAGGACGAACATCACGTACCAGGAACAGGACGACTTCGAGGTCGTTGGTTGGAACTCATATATGACACCAGAGGCGGCAGCGAGGGGCGTATACTTAATGACTAAAATCCCAGAGCACAACGAGGATAAAAGTGGAAGCGATGGATACTCGGATTTGAGCAAGGTTTCTGCGCTACAGCCCCGCGACTCTGCAGTTGGTCCTCAACAAGACATCTAAGACGAGAATACATAGATTTGAATAAACAAAGCCATATTTGGTGCTATTATAGAGAACCTAGAAAGAGAACCCAACCCATGACACGAAACTCCTGATCGTGTCCCATCGATGAACTTTGTTTCTCCACTGTCTCATGCACATGTTTAGCATGGCTGGAAATTTCTGCTTAGCCGTATTCCTGCGCTTGTACTGGTGGGATTTCATCAGATTAAAGACTGGTTTTCCTGTTTTCGGGGATTTTAAGCGAAGAATATCCTCGTCAATAAAGAGGGAAAGTATGCTGAAAGACGGGCTTGAAGAGGTTTTGCTCACGTATGTCTGGTGCCACCAGTCTGAATGCCAGTACAAGATCTCTCCCTTTTTTAGATCAGTGCGATAGCATCGTGGTTGCGTCTCTGCAAAAAGTGGGAACGCTTCTTCCGCGTTTTCAAGCCCAAAAGCATCCACGTGGCCACCATAGACCCCACGGGTCTCGTTACCCCGACACAGAAACCAGCTTTTTATCCCTCCCACTTGCAGGGTATACAAATGTGCCCGGTCGGCGTCTGTGTGCATGTGCATGCCGGCTCCAGCCTGAGTCATGAAAAACATCTTCCAATTGAAAGCCTCGTAAAATTCTGCCATGTACTCCGGTCCGAGGCACGAGAGAAAGCGCGTGTCGTCAAAATATTCCGGAATATCCAAGAGCTGCCTCATTTCAGTCCATTGGTCCAACGTGGGACGAAATCCAACAAATGCAGGTCCTTCAAGCTCGTCACTCAAAGAGGCATCAAGTGCGCTCTGTATAGTGTGTGTGTGCGACCTTCGATAAAATCGTCCTCGGTACCCTCAATGGCTTTCCCGACGGACACAAGGGCCTTATTGTCACCAACACGCTTTCTCAGAGCTTGCATAGATCCCCACTCTTCAAAGATTGGCCAATCTTTGGTAAGGTGCGAGGCGATCACGAACGGTTCGCGATGCTCTAAAGGGGCTTCGAAAGATCTTCTAACATCCTCCCAAGAGTGCAGGCGGTCGCTGCGGCGTTCGACTTGGCTTTGCAAATGGTTGTCCCAAGATGCAATTGTCACAGCAGTCCCTGCCTCTTCTCGTCGTGCTGCCTCCTCAGGAGCACCGCGCAGATATATATGTTCATATTGCCGGAAGAAGAATATGCCAGCGTAGTTTGCGATTTGCTGGCTATATTTCAGGCCAGCAATGATAGAGAAGATTGTGAGGACAGTTAACATTCTTTTTGCCGCACCCCCCCCTTCTCCCATCGGTGCAACTGACCGCATGTGCGCTGGAGAAGCACGCACGACCGAAGCTTTTCGCCTTCGTCTTTTTGGATTAGATAACATCAACACCTCAACAGAGCAGCAGTGTGTTCCTGATTCCGCTGATGGGATATGTGGCCATTTCCAAGTGAAATAAATGAATAAGGGTGATAGAAATTGAGGGCTTCGTCATTTGCAAATTAAACGCGGTGCGGTTTTATTGTCAATCCCAAGCGCGCCGAAGGTGTCTGAGACACGCTTGTCAGCAGGGTGGGTGGCAATACCATCCTTGTGCGAGATGTGATCAAGCGACAAGTTTTTCGCGATGTAATAAGCAGGCGGGAGCAGCGAATCGAGAGAATAATCCCAACCACCCGCAAAAGGCGGAGACTCTTGTGCGCGGAAAGTCGCTGTCACTATCAATTTTACCCTAAAACTTACACTGTGTATGCGAAAGAGGTCTGGCAGGCAGGCGTATCGCATAGCGTCCGGAAGTGTTTATAGTCGTCTTCCTCGACTGCAACAGGAGTTGCACGATAAACTAAATCCTCCCGCCGATCTTTTCTTAATCCCATCCCCATGGATAATAATATTTTTTTTTTGAATGTCAAAGTGACGAATTTAAGATAGTTGCTATCATGTTCTTCGCATTTCGACCATTTCCCCTATCCCGACCCATAGCTCAAGCACGGTCCCATGCGCTAATTTATACCCCTTATTGTTTCGAAATCCTATCAACAACGTACTATCAAGCGCAAACCAAACCAGCAAAGAGAATAACCAGGACCACTGAATGAAAACTCAGACCATCCTCCCTCAGACGGGTGTTCAACACCATTATCGAACCGTGCCTAGACAGTGTTCGCTCCGTCCTTGAGCTCGACACCAGCGGGCTTAGCAGACCTTTTCTGCTGCTTCTTCCTGAAAAGAGCACCGACGCCAACCACGCATGCGAAGCCACCGGCAGCAACGCCACCGATGCTTCCAGAGTTGTACACCGTCGTTGCAGAGTTCGACGCAGGCGCCGGGGAGATCAACTTAGATCCACCAGGCAATAGGATCTTGGTTCCACCGTTCTGCGTCTTTCCGCTCCACTTGTCGGAGCCAAACTTCCACTGCATGTTGACGGTGCTGAAGCACTGGCCATCGGCCTGCATGGAGTACGGAAGCCAGCAAGAGTAAGCCCCCTGGTCTGCGTCCTTGCACCAGGACTGGGCGGGGAAGTTGTTTCCTCGGCCTTCCTCCTGCTTCGTCCTGCACTCATCGGTGGAAGAAACGTCGAAAATATAGTCTCCGTTCTTGTCAGCGCACACGGCGCGCTCGGCCCAGCCATAGGCGTTGGCCTCAGTACAGGTACTTCCACTACTGCAGCATGGCACAATGTCTGAGTCGACCTTGATGGTGTTGCCAACACATGAAGTAGATGAGGGGTCCTTGTTTGACACAGAGTTCGTGCAGGTTCCCACCCGTCCACTTTGTTTGGAGACGGGGACAGCAGAACTAGAAAATCCACTCGTAGGAGCCCTGCAGGATATGGTCGAAGACCACCTTCCACAATTTTCGACTGTGGTGAAACCAGGAGGACAAGCGTTACTCTTGCTCCTGTAAGGGGAAGAAAGGGGGGATGGGGGAGATACATCGGGGGTAAATTGCAAGAAAATTCCAGAGGATATGCCAGAAGGCGCGTGGATGTGTCAAAGGGTTGAAAATTATCCTCTACATTTCGGCAGCCAGTAAACAGCATTTAAGAGTTTTTTCTTATTCCCGAACATTTTTGGTTGAAAAAACGAATGTAACGTACGTACCATCCTCTGCTGTACTTGCACTTGGGTTTAGAAAACCAGCCTCCCATGTTTACTCTATGTAATGTTCTTTGATTGGTTGGGTTGGGAACACCCAAATCACCGTCGTTTTTGCAAAGCAGGGTTCAGAGTCAGATTGTTGATCAAAGAAAGAACCTTTAAAATGTGAGTTTTGTGCCCGCGGACCCTTCTCCGACTCTCGTATTGTCACTGTTCGTACGATCCATTTACTTTTTTGCGTAGCACATGCTGACATGGCCCTTTTCCATGTGTTGTGTGGATCCTTCCAACCAAGGGACAATACAGTGGTAAGACCATCCACGGTGGATTCTACAACCAGTTCTTGTCTTGGAGGAAGGCGGCCTTGGACACTGGTGAGGTTCCTAGCTCCTTCAAGAACTGCGGCACCAAGACCTGGGTTGGACATTCACTCGGAGGAGCCCTCGCTTCCGTCGCTGCTCTTGAGCTCGGAGGAGTCATCAATACCTACGCTGGCCCTAAGCCTTACTGGCATAACACAGGGAGAATCCAGAACGGAGCCCGTACCTACCACGAGAGTGATCCCGTGCCCCAGCAGCCTATGACACACAGGCACGGATGCGGAGGAAGTGGATGCTCCCTCAAGAAGGTCTGGGAGAAGTGCACAGCGAACGCTTTCAGTGCAAGTATTCCTTACCCTTGCAGTTGCGGTTGGAGGGGATGCAGGACCTGCTGGCACAAATTGTTCGATGGACCTTGCATCGGATGGTCTACGCAAACGTCGATGGAGAGCTCCAGTAGCGACCCTCTAGCTCGCCCTTTCGGCAGTGGAAGCGGAAGTGCTGTCTTCCAGAACATAAAGGAGATTGTTCTTGGATTCTTCATGTCCACGGGAAGTTGTGCTTCTTCTGGCGGACACTTCCACTCCATGACTGCATGCTACCAGCCATACGGTCAGTAGAGCTCCTCAACTGTGTGTGATGCGTAGAGCAAATCGGGATGTTGGTATGGCGCGCAATGTTTGAAAGCGAACTTTGCGTAAGCTGAAGGCAATCCTTGCTCCCGTTACATACTGGGAGAAAAAGATAGAGAGAAGGAAAGTATTTGAGGTTGGCGTCGAGCTTATAAATCGTCGATACGGCGCGAATTGTGTTTTGTACTTGTTTACAATACGCATCTATTCGTTAGCTTTAAGACAGTTTTGCTCTGCTGTCCTTGTGAGGGACAATCATCAGGGTTTGGGGAAGACGCTCTTTCCAGAAACCTAATGTGCGTATCTTACAGAACCCAATCTTCGTGTTTATTACCATCTTCGTATTTATTACCATCATTTTACTCCCTTTCCAATTTTTGCATCCCATTTGCTCAGCTAAAGCTCAGCACAGGTTACGTCATCATGTTGTGATAGTTTTGTTTATTTTCATGCACCACAATCACGCTGGCTAAAGACGTGCGGCGGGCTTAGCTAAGGAACGCAATTTTATACGCGTTCGAGAGTACGTGTTCGAGAGGAGTTTGGAGGAACACAAAAAGATGGCAGTTTGGGTTCCTCTCCAGGTATTCCAGGTGTTCCACCCTCTCACCATTATTTTTATTTCTGTACCTTTCGCTATAAAACTGAAATCTCCGACCTTCTGAAAATCACTATATACGCCGAACGAGCACCCACATTCCGAATTTGACCTTTCACAGAACCAAGAAACCACAATGGCATCCTTCTCGGCTTTCCTGTCTACTCTAGTTGCAGCCTCAGCCTTTCTCGCTTACCGCCACTCGTCAATCCTCGAGGTTCAAACCGAGTTCGATTTTCAAGCGCTCTGGCATCAGAAGTTCCTATTCCTTCCAAAACTGACTCCTGTTAACCGGGTTTCCTACAACGATGAAGGTTTTGATATTGACGCAATCTACAGGTCGGGGTTCCCTACGTTAATCACTGACACGACTGACAAACATTCTTCTCCGCCACATTTTTGGAGCGAGAAATACGTGAAGTCTGCCTTGGAGAAGAACTCAAGTGTCGTCAAGGACTTTAGCGTGATACTAACGGAAAATAAATTCATCCGTGGGACAGACCTGGGCCGCAAGCATGTTAACGTGAAACACCACGAGGAAGCACTCGAGTGGCTACTTGGCGACACCCTGTTGGCTGAGTATCCTGAACTTACCTGTTACGTGGGGCTGGTGGACTTACACGGCGTTGAAGAATTAAAGCGAGACGCCAAGATCGGTCTTCCAAATTTCATGTTTAAAGTGAAAAACCAGGAGCACAGCATACCCTACACAGAAGGAGTCTCCACTCTTGGCCTGTGGGTTGGGAGCGGCGACATTGATTCCGGTCTTCATTATGACCAGAACGCTGGCGGCTTCATGTACCTTGTTCAGGGAAGCAAGCAAGTTATTATGTTCCCCCAAAGCGACAGGCCTAATCTGTACATGAACGAAAAAATCATGCACAAGATGGAGTCGACGCTATTTTTGGGAGAGTTGTTACTACAACCGTTTGGGAAGAACATTTTTCAGTACCTTAATTTATGGCTAACGAGCCCATACTTGGCCAAAATGATGCCAGGCGACGTCTTGTACATTCCACACGAGTGGTTTCATGAGATCTACTCAGCCGGCATGACCATTGGGGTTTCTTCTTGGGTGAACTTATCTGATAATCAAAGTTGAGGAAAGAGTCACGGTACTCCCTTTTCAAAGAAACTTTGCTGCCCAGCGATTGGACGCGAACACATTCTAATTAAATATTATGTTACCTTTTGGACATCAACGGTTTTTACATTTACCAAGGTTGATAAAGGAGAGACGTCATCTCATCAACTCTCTTCTCTCATCTCACTCCTCGCCCTCAAAGAGGTCCGTCCTCCAGCCATGTAGACAATTTCTCACGTCACTCTTGCACTTAACATCCCCGATTGTTTGATTTATTCTAGGAAGATATGCTGATCCATAAAGCTCGTCTTTCGACTTAAAGTTAGACGAACCTGCCTCAACGCAGAATCTATAGCCTTCACGCGCCACACCAGGGGACAGGGAGTGTCCGGTATAATTTGCTAGTAGCTGGCTGCAGAACACTTCCACCTTTGTCATATTTTGGATTCCGTCGTAGGCAACATACTCTACTCCGCCAGCAATGCAGGTGAGCCATTCCACCTTCCAATTTTCTCGATTACGCTCGATCGAAGTGTCGGCTCTTGTACTATTCATTTGAAGGTAAGGGGCGCAAAAATCAACAAGGGAGTGAATGCTTTTAACGTCCCCCCCTTCATCTATGACCTTTCTGTGGACGGCCAAGTCGTAAGGCACGTACCAGTTGGTTGCTAAGCCCCAAATACAACCCCTCCTTTGGGCGTTGCTCGGGAAAACGTCGTCAGTTGCCGCATCGCATGGATCCTTTTCCCACATCTTTTCTATTTGAAACGGGGTAGCAAACCTGAAGGTCCACTTGTAGCAGGACGCCGCGTAAGGGTAGTGAGCGCATGTCCTAACGTAGTCGAAATCCTTTTCATTGAAGTACCCCTTATGGTCCAGAGCGGTGTAGTAGGACATATACAGTCCCGAGGCACACATATACTGCTCCTCTATGGTGGCTTCGGAACCTTTCGTTTCCCCCCCGCCACAGACTCGAATCCCAATCTGGAGGGCGGCCTCACTAAAATGGACAGACTGTCGTTATTTACAATATTAGTAAACATTCCAGGGGCAAGGGAGGGGCAAGGAGGGACGAAGGAGGGGTAAGCAAGGGGTTGCACAAATTCCTCGACGGACAAGACTGAACCACATCCTCCAGCGTTACTCACCTCTTCGTAGGCACCCTCGGGCCCACACACGTCGCCCTCCATGATCACCTCGTAATTGTTAAGATCAGCAAAGGCGCTCCCGATAAACATAGCCCCGTGACCAAGACCGTGCAAAGAATGTCCAAATACGTCTATGGGAACGTCACCCCTTTGATAAGCCTTGTTCAAAGTGAATATCGTTTCCCAAATGACATTTGGGTCTTCGGTCTTCAAGGAGATTGCGCTTGCCCATGAGACCGAGTGGATGAAACTGTACCCCTCTTCACCCGTGTATCCGCAGGTGTGAGCAAATTTTGAAAACGACGATACCACCTCAAAGACCTTCATAATCTCGTCCAGAGCATCCCGATTTTCAAACGTAGCTTTCGTTGTGGCCCGCTTAATAGACCACTGTCCGTAAATGTGACCAATATCAAAACGGACATTGACAGAAGGAACAGAAACAAGAAGTCCGAAGGCCAACCCGTTTATACCAACGTCTGGGTAGTTCTCGTCAAAAATCCCGCACATCACATTTCTGCTGAAGGGAGGGGAGTCATGATACAAGTTTTTGAGGATCTCCACGTACCCTTCTAATTTGTCTTCCCCCTCGAATCTTTTGAAATAAGCATTGTCAGAAGAAATCTCCGACGAATCATCAACTTCCATGCAGTGTTCGAACTCCTCCAGATCCCCTTTCCACTTGCAGATTAGTAAAGGATTGTCACCAGGTAGAAAACAGTTTCCGTGATATTTAAGGTGGCTTGAGATTTCGGGAAAATTCTCGTTCTTAGGCGAACGATGAATACTAGAAATTGCCAAAACGCACAAGAGCAGCATCGTTACCAATACGAAACCTTGATTTTTCCTCCTTTGTCCTTCCTGTTTGGGCTGGGTCGCAAGGTCAAAGATCTCAATCTCCTCTTCTACCTCGCCTCTAGTCTCTGCGGACACAACATGCAAAGGGCCATAACGAACATTGCCGCTGCTTATTTTATTCGATATCATTTCCATAATTGATCAATCACAGAATTCTCCGTTATGATAATATATTCTGAAGAAAGGAACCCTCAAGACTTTTGACATAGAAAAAGGGTCCAACCTTCTGAGAGCACTAGGTAAATTGCCGGAACGAATCGTCGCCAGAGAATTGCTTAAGCCGAATTCATAAATAAAGAAGACTGTTCCTTGTTATATCTGCATCTCCTTCACGATGCTACCAGTGCACAAGATGCTGTACTTCTCCCCGTGCTTCTCCTCCTCTAAATGCCCCGTTCCCTTGTCAAAGATGGGGTTATCTTGCCTTTCTCTTACTTCCATCGTCTTCCATTTAATTTCCAACTTGTCCGCCTTGACAAACATATAGAGCGCCCACGAGATGCACAAGAGTGTGGCAACCACGCTCAACACGACAGGTAATACATCTGCATCCCACTCTGTCCACCAGGTCCCCTTGGATTGCGTTTCTGGTACGAAAAGGAAGGGCTTATTTTCCGAACATGCATGGGGAACACTCTTTTCAAAAGCACTCCCCGCACCCCACGCACTCCCCCTCAGAATATCGCACAATCCACTCGACTTGATCTCCTGGACTTCCTCCTCTGACATCAGGTCGTTGGCATTGTTCTCAAAGTAGAATCTGTCACCGTCGCGCAAAAGTTCAAACTGTGTCTTAATTATAGTTCCAAAGGTGGGACCGAGGTTGCCCCCTGGGACCTTGTCCTCAGCAAGGCCACCGACAAAGAGATCGATGTTGTCAATTTTATTATTGTAGAGGCTCTTCATCTTTTCTGCAACCTCCTTGTCGCTTGTTATTTCCTCAAAGGTTGCATATCTTGGCAGTCCCAAGTCTTGTCTCACTTGGTTGAAGTCTGCCAGTCCGTGGTCCCTTCCCCTCTGGATATTGACACTAGCTAAGTCGAGAGGGAAGGCGTGCGTGCCAAATAGAAAATCTCTCAATGCGTCAACCATGAAGGTGTCAACTTCTTGAGCAGGCTGAGCGAACATGCCCTTCAACAGCTGGCCCATCCCTGCTCGCCTGAACACCCCAGGTTTGAAGTAGCCGTCTCTAAGGAGCAAGTGCCCGTCAGGGCACTCCGTGTTGTCCGCCTCGAAGCACAGCTGCACGTTGTTCACTTGGCTGTGCCCAAACCTTGCTGCTGCCGTGGCAAATTCGTTCTTTATCTCAACTTTGACGTCCGGGTTGTACCCAGCGTAAGGGGCAAGCTTTAGGTTGGGACCGAGCAAAGCCGGAAGCCACTCGTTGTAGACGATAGACTGAAATTTGGCGATGAGTCGGACACGAGCGTGCTGGAAGAGGTTCTCATCACTTGTTGCAGCTCCGAATCTATCCTTGAGGCCATCGCAAATACGATTGTGCTCAAGGTGGAAAAGAGAGTGTATCGCGAGAAGAGCAGGGTGCACATTGGCCCGATTATCACCACTTAGAAGCTGGAACTCAAGCTCCTTCTCAAGGGGGTTAGCCAACTGCATGAGAGGTGTGTTGAGGGGGAGGTAACCTGTATCCTCGTCAATCCGGAGCTTGCCGCTTCGCTGAGACCGCATGGACATCAAACGGGTCCATGAGGGGGAGTAGACCTGCGAGAGGTCGATGAAGCTCGTCGTGACCTTGTTGAACTGCTCGCGGTTTACATTAAAGCCCGACCCAGTGTTGTCATCTACGCCGCTACGCCTGAAGCGAATTTGCTTGCCCCCCTCGCCGTTTTCATCAAATACAGGGTCCCCTTTCGGGACTTTTATGCCCATCATATCGTCCAGGTCTCCGTTAGCAAAGGGGGTGCTGAAATCCGTGTCATGCACAATCATTTGGCCCATGTGAACGAAAAGGTCATTCAGGTTGGATTTAGACGGCTTATCCTTATTCGTCTGTTTGAAGAGGACGTTGCTGATTTCCCGGGCGGACGGACGAGCATCTTCGTGAGCATCATCAATACCCTCGGTTATTGGGGTATCATAAGGACCCAAAATTGCGTCAGAATCGTGGCTGTATTCTGAAGATGAAACGCGTCCAAGGGCCATGAAGGGGCACCCGATGTTTCCATCGTTGGGGTTGTTATTCTTGCCGTTAAGAGGTGGAAACTTAGAAGGCTCTTGCATCTCACCAGAGTCGTATTTCACGTTAAGAGTCACCTTACCGGAGTCCGTTAGTTCGTCAGAGCTAGACGCGGCAGCGTCTTTAACTTCGTAGTTGAATTCAATAGTTCCGTTGAATTCTGCTGATGGGAAGTAGATAATATGCTTCTCCATAGCGTCAACGGCTACAGAACCGCCTTTCAGGGGTTGAGAAAGCTCCGCAATGGTTAAGTATGGACACTGCGGGACTGAATCTATGTGGTGGTACGTCTTCCATACGTCCCTTCCCGGTAGAGAGGTGACACGAAGTTGAGTGTTGCGAGGAACGTCACTGATGACTATGGTGTTGTTGGTTTTTGGCCAGAAGACCTTGACGGTGTTGATGGGGTCGGTAGAGGGCGAGCCGAGACCGAAGTGGGTGACCTGCTCACCCGTACCGAGGTAAAAGCTCGAAGGTCCCATCTTTCTCATGCGCCACTGCGATGGGCCAAGCGAATCGTTTAAAATCGTTGTTTGTGATGGGTTAAATATATATATTTTCGCAGCATGCACCCTTCGGCGAAGTTTAGGCACGCAGATTCTGGCTCAAGATGCTCAAAGCGTAAAAACGATTGCTTGCACTGTTCTGCTTTACTTTCATGCATTCTCACCTTTGTAGACTGTGTCCGTTGGTTCTCAGAGGTTCCGGCCGCATCGTTTTCGCCACGCTCTCTGACGTAAACAAAAGCATCGATGCTGGATCGACCGCTGCTACTCTCGACAACATTCACTTTGAGCCAATCCATTTCATTCCCCTTCATGTTCTCAAACAACTCCGAGATGCCCTCACTGTCCATGACGAACAAGCCAAGATCACCATCGTAGTCGTAATCGAAGGAGATAAGACCTCGACCCTTGCCCTTGTCGGCCGAAAATCCAAGGAACTCCCCATTTTCTACCATGCCAGGGGTGTCGCTGCTGCTCATACACTTGTTCTTCGACCTTCCCGATTCACAAGACAGGACGTTCTCAAACAATTTGCTGTCGGTAGCCAAAATGTCTTCAGTAGAGCCTGGGAAATCAAAGCCGTTGACCATGGCGATGTCTAAGTCGCCATCGTTGTCAAAATCAAACATGGTTGTTCCCCAACCCCATCCGCCACCAATAACTCCATATTCAACTGTCTTATCCTGCATGTGAAATCCCTCCCCCTTGATGTAAAGACGGTTACCACTCTTCTTTTGGCCGTAAAATAGCCTACCATTGGTGCAACCCGGGCATGAAATTGCCGACAAGAAAATGTCAAGGTGACCGTCCTCATTGATGTCCCCAAATGTGGAACCCATGGCATCAACAACACCAGATCTCCCGTATTCCTCGTTCCTGACTATTTCTGAGAACTCAAAAATGTCTGGATCAGAAAACACGTGATTGGGAGGTTGGTAAGGTTGGGGGAGGAAAGAGCCGGCTCCATCGTTCAAAAACATCCTAGTGTTGCCGAAATCAATAATGCAGAAGAGATCATCCCAAGCGTCGTCATTTAGGTCGATGAACGTGCAGCCGAAAACCTGCGTTCCCATGTAGTCACCGTAGTTACCTTGCGAGCTTCATGTTCTGCTTCTAGGAAATGCACGTAGAGGTTGAGGTCATCAGTAATATCTTCGAAAAATCCCTCACACGTGCCAAACGGAGACGAGGGAGTCTTTGGACAGTCGTTAGATCTCGCGCCCTTGTTCTTGTATATCTTGAACCCTTCAGAGTCGGGGCTACCGTCCAACCGTGCTGCCTTGGCCAGCCACTCGCCGGTGACAACATCAAGGTGTCCGTCATTATCAAAATCCCCAAAGGTGACACTGGTACCAGAAGTCTTTGAGAGCACGTGGATGTTCTGCACTCCTCGAGCTTCCGACTCCTCCGTGAAGTGACCAGTGCCGTCATTGATGAAGAGGTAAGCATACTGGTCTTGCCCATACGTGCTGAAGTAAATGTCAACATCACCATCGTTATCAATGTCTCCAACCGCGACGCCAGCGGTGTCAGGAAAAGGGCCATCAGTAATCCCAAGTCCGACTTCCTCCGTGACGTCCGCGTACGTGCCGTCCCCATAATTCTTGAACACCTTCGGAGTTTTCATCAGCCGTGATACTATAATTTCATCGTAGCCATCGCCGTTGAGATCGGCAACACTTACTCCACACAGCATGTATGTGGCGTCACAGAAGTCAGCATGGTATCCGTTCTCGCTCACTTCATGTGAACACTTGCCATCTTTAAACCTTCCTATGTCTTGCTGCAGCACATCAACACCAATCTCCTTCGCGATGTCCTTGAAGAATAGCGGACCACCACGTTTCGTTGACAGGCGGTTTGAATACAGGTAGTCCTGCATACAAACAGGAAAATCCGAGGAGAAGTCGTCGAGTTTGACTTCAGATATGGGATTCAAATAAATGGGCTTGCCCTGAAATTAAAAAGTACAAGCGCAGCGAAATGGAAAAAAAACGTTAAGAAAACAAAACCATCAAGATGTGTTCCCTCTTAGACCCACCTTGTTTTTCACATCAATTTTGATGTCGATTGCATTTGGAATATCATCCATTGGTAGAACTAAGAATTCAATCGAGCAGGCCTCATCGGAGTTGGAGTCGCCAAAGGTTGCGTAATCGACTGTGGTTGGAAGGTACCGGAGATGGATAGGAGGGAGGAGAAAACGGTAGGTCGGGCGAGCAAGCGAGTATGCAGGAGATAGAGTTTGAATGAGAAATGGGTTGATCAAGAGACCAGTTGCACCACAACTTACCTCCAAAGAAGTCCTTACTTGGGCGGTATTCTAAGGCAACAACATCGCCTAAGCCAGAAGCACCACTGTTTGCCCCAGAAGGTAAGGCAACATCACTTGTCTCACTAGACTTGTAGACACCTCCATGTCTGGGAGACGAAGTCAATACCCAAAAAGGTGAAGGTGAACTGGACGAACAACCTAATGGGATCGTGAATGATGCGCGTGTGTCTTCATTCAGCGTTACTGTCGCTGAAAATGCCCACAATGGCAGGAGCCAACAAAGAAGAATTGTTTTCATGTTGTTATTCGTTTCCTGTTAAAGGAGAGAGTTTGTGAGCAAGAAATACACAACGTCTTCAAATGATGGGGATTGGAGTCAATCTTTGTACTCCCCCCCCCCCTTCTAAGACACACACCTACTATGTAAAACAATAGGATAGAATCAACAGAGAACCTGTAATGAACAAGAAATCCAAGGAATTCCAAGGACCTGTGTCAGATTGGATCAGTTACTGGTATCAAGGTTGGTCGGCTTGGAATGGGAAACAATAGTTGTAAATACGAGAGTGGATGGTACGACTGCTGCGCCCCTTGCTTTTCGAAGCACGAAGCGTGAAAAAAACATAGTAGTAACTAAATATGAATTTTTTGATTTGCGGTTGGAAATGAACAGAGTAGAAAGAGATTTCGTGGTTTTCGCACACTCGACTTTGACCTACTATTATTGTGCTGCTCCATAATTTGGGTTCATTGAAAACCATATTTTCTCCCATTCTTCCCCCAGCCCCCTTTCCTTTGCTTCTAGGACCTCACAGCTGCCCTCTAACTTGCAACCCCTCATAATATCCTTCTGCAGACTAGCCAATCTTGGGCTCGTAGGCACATCCCTTGACGGGATATTCCAAGGCACGGGGCCCGAATGCCGGCTTGGATCGAATAGGCTGCTTCCATCCGGAAGAACATTCGCACCCAAAGGCATCTCCATGGGCAACTCTGCACTTGCTATGTTGTCAATTTTCTTCATGGCCTTGTCCAACCATCCTGCGGAATTCCACCAGTGGTTGAAGGCAACATTTCCCCTCCCGTTGCTTTCAACTTCGTGGAACCAGTACGGTGGAATATATAGAATGTCGCCAGGCTCCAAAGTTACTGATATACTTGTTTCCTCGAGTTGCTTGTACCTCATGGTCTTCGCTCTTTTGCGAATCTTCGAACCGCTAGGAGTATTGTGGAAAAGTAACGGTTCTCCTTGCCCTTCATCAATCATTGTTGTCCCGATTGTCAAACCAATTGCGTCACCTCCCTCAGAATCAAACTTGACGGCCCGCCTCATGTTAACGTTGATATCAACGTCAAGAACATTTAAGGCTTGCTGCCTCGAACCCGACTGCATTACACCTCCGACAGTGCGATATGGAACAAAGAGGTGCCTCTGGTAAGGAGGAGCGAGAGTGAAAGTCTTGGTGCCTTCCAGTTGACCGTAGACATTGTGGCTGTGGTCGTAGTGCAGAGGTGTCACCGCCTTTTTTGCGATGCTGTCCCGCATTTCAGCCTTGGGGGGGAGGTGTTTTCCAACCCAAACGTTACACACATTACTTTCGCCCAATATTGTCGTGATCCAGTTGGGAAGCCTACTAGTACCCAAATAATCCCACTCTGATTTGACATTATCGCAATGAAACTGTGGCGCGTATACCGGCCTGTTGAATTTCAAAAGGTCTCTCAGAAACATGAGCACCTTTATGCTGTGCCTTGTCTTGTCCTTTCTCTCAAATACTCTCACAACGGATGTGGCCAAAGCATCAACCTTCAACAAAATTGCTTCAGTTATTGTCTCGGAACCCCCTTTGACCTGCTCTGGAAGTTTCCCCAATCCCCCCCTAACAGCAAACGGGATCCCCGCAAGGACATGATCAGCAAATTCTTTTGCAGTCGGCATTTTTGTCTTTTCCACGACGTGAGGCGCACAAGCGTTATCATCTACCTGACAGTTGCATATATGGAGGGAGAGTCCTTCTTGGTCACTCAAAGAAAGTGAATCCAAAACAGAGGTTGGGGAACGAGGAGAGGAAATGGGGATCTTTCGAAATAATACAACACCAAAAGCGGCAAAGGCGCAAATGAGGAGCGAACCGACAGCTACGGGGTCAAAGAATTTTCTGGTTCTCGTCTTTTTTTGTTGCCTGACCATGGTCTGTTCTCTGGGGATCGATCCTGTTAGGTTTATCCATTACAATGTAGGAATCCCTAGATTTCGAAAACAATTTTGTTAATCAATTCAATAATGTTTTCTTATCACTCATTACCATCTATCCCCACCCATCTCCACCCCTCCCCGCCTCAGAAATCAGCATTGCGAAGGGAACTATTATTAAGCCCCTATTCTATTTCACGTATATTATACCTTCTACTTGACAACAAGTTGCTTGTCCGAATTCAACACAAATCCTTCTAGCCGTAATACAAAGCACACGCACAACTCTCCTCGTTTGCTGCTTACTTCTTTTTCTTGTTCATGGCGTCTACTTCCACCTTGGCATCGTCCATCAAGAACGAATACCAGATTAACGTTAGCGGGACTGTGTACAAGAGCCAGATGGACTGGAAGTCGAAAAGCCCAAAATACGGCTTGACGTCGTACTTTAAAGTGACATCCACCCCAACGACTTCAGTAATTGTGAGTAGATTTACCAAAAAGAGGACGGCAAGGCCCTTCCACCTGTACCCTTTACCCCATCCGCGCCCGAGAAAAGACCAGAAGACCCACACGAGGGCGTGGAGGAACTTTAAGACGAGTTGAAGCCTTATGGTAATCATGGCGTTCTTCCCGAAGCTCGTCATATAATAAACGAAGAAAGCGAATAAGAAGAGGCAAGGGGCAAGGATTGCCACGGAAAGGAACGCACAGATGTTACCAAAAAGGTTCTCGCCTTGGCCTGACCCTCCAGTCCTGTAGACTGCAATCCAGAAGGTAAAGATGGCAGTGAAGACAGCAAAGAATTGGTCCATTGTCTCAGTGATCCTATTGTCACATACGTAATATGAGCATGACCAAAAAAAACTGTTGATCGATACGACCGAGTACATTATCATTGGTGTCTTCATCCTGTACCCTTCAGGCCCAGTGTAGAGGGGACGGAGCTTGTTGGAGGATAGGTAGTACAGGTGGATGAACCCATTGAGAAAACAAGCAAGAAAGGACATGAACTCAAATATCCCAAACACTCGCACGAAGGCCCACTTGCCGTAGTACTTAACATCGCTTTTCTCCTCGGTAGTAACCTTTTGCGCGTGGGAGTGGTTACAGGAGTAATTGCAGAGAGACTTGCAGTCCCAACGTAGGGCGGAGAGGACGACGGGGAAGTCGAAGTATGCGGGAGGCGGGGTGGTTTTGTCAGAACCTTCGGAATAATTAGATCCATCCCAATCCCCCTTGCCGAGGTCTAGGTTAATGTTGCATTGGCCAATGGGGTCTGGTTCGTTGCCTTCGGCGAGGTAGTCTTCGTAATCTTTCATACAATTCCTGACACATGTCTGAGTGAACGTCGCCTTTTCACCGAATTGACTCTGCCTGCTACCAGAGATGCAGAATGGAACGGTAATGAGGAGGAGCAAGAGGGACTTTGGGAAGAATCTAGGGGCCATCTCGAGTACGTGCAGGCGGTAAGAAATGGGAGAAAAGGGGGAATGAGATTTTTCTGATGGGCGTTCTATGGGTGGGCTGTTATATTTCCAACAAAGTGTTCAGTTGGTCCGGAGTTGGCGGATCGGAGGATCTTTTGGTCAGGGTTAGGTCTTTCGTCTGTTGAAAAAAAGTCAGGGTTAGGTCTTTTGTCTGTTGAAAAAAAATGCTTGTTGTACTCATTGTGTTGCTTGTGACCGCTCACTCCTGTTTAGCAGCCCTCCCATCTCACATACGCGAACACGAGTCGGCAGGTTATTATATAAAAGACTTTGAGGAACATGATATATTTGTCAGGTGAACACACATCCCGGACATGGAAAACCTTACAATTTTTTTTTCTCGCTTACTTACCCCTGTGCTCTTGAAATCCTCCTCGAATCACGTCTCTCAGGGAATATCCCTGCACGTCTTCCCCATCAACCACTTGTCCAACTCTCCTGTTCCTTCATGGTTTCCCCACCTCCTCTCTCGACTACACCAAGATTGCCGCCTCCTTCACCTCCACTCACAACGTCCTGACCTACGACCACTTAGGTTTCGGCCTCTCTGACAAGCCGAACCGCAGGCACTTCTTGCGTGATAATGCCCTGATCCTTGACCAGATCATTGGGACTATTGCCAAGGACAATGTGGACATTGTGGCTCATGACATGGGGGACAAAGTGCTTACGGAGTACCTCAAGCTGAGGCACGAGGGTGAATTCTCAAAGGAGAAGAAAATTGGTTCAATTGTTTTCACCAACGGGGGGCTGATTAATGACCTGGTTAACATGAGGTGAGAAAGATATGACAGAAAGTTATAGTTTTTCATGACCGCGAATAACCGTTGGATGACAAATATGATGTCATCGCAAGCTCCTTAATATCCGTTTCCGTTCTAGGATATGATCTGGATACATCAACTCAATACTTATACTATGGGTGGTCCCTCTTCGCAGGTGGGGCCAGGTTATTATCACGTCTTTTTTTGGGAAGAAGTTCGTGGAGTTGTGCCCGAAGGTGGTGAGGCACTGGTTCAGCAAGATGCAACTGGCGTCCCTTTGGGGGGGGAGCTGGTCGGGAATGATTTCTAGATTTTTGGGAGAGGATATCGAGGATATGATGACCTTGCTTGAGCATAAGGGGGGGGACGAGATCATTCATCACCTTGGAAAGTATATTATCGAGAAGGATAGGAAAGGGGATTTTGGGAGAGAGAAAGAGCCTTGGAAGGAGGCAGTGGTGCATGCGGTGGAGAGAGAAGGGGTGCGTGTATGGGCTGTCTGGGGGGACACCGACGCCATGGCACCAAAGAAGATTGCGGAGTCGTTTCTTAGGAAATTAGCGATTGACTTGCTTTCAAGCCAACTGCAAAGTGAAGTTGGGCCGGACCATTTGCTTGTGATTGAGGGTTGCGGGCACTTCGGCATGTTGGAGGAACCTGAGAAGGTGAGAGAGAGGGGAGGGAAGGATCAATTCAATTTACGGAATGGACTAACTCCTCACCCCATAGTACACTGAGAAAATAAAGAAAGCCCTCGCGGGTGTTGGTGACGAATACGTGGAGAGCGATGGGGGTCTGGGATGGGACTTGGAAGAACTGTAAAATGTGACACATCGTTTGCATGGAATAATTCAATCGACTACTCCCATACATATATATATTCTCCCAAGCCCCCCCCTCCCCCCCTCTCCTTTCCCTATCCCATTCATTCCTCGCCGATCTGAAGTTCAGATGACAGTCTCTGGGTTCCCGTTGACCATCTTGAGCGAAGAGCTCTCGCTGCCAACCAGATGATGATCCCCCCCGCGCTTTTCCCACTTGGCTTCTGTTCTACTATTCCCCCCAGCCTCAGTTTCCATGAGAGTGTAACCCAACTTCTCAAGCCCCTTTGCTCCACCCTTAATCCAGAGGTACATCCCCACAATGCAACAAGCACATGTTGCTAACACACTAACCGTCAAAGGGAGAACATCAGATTGGAAATATTTGCCAGTCCAACTCTTGTCGTCCCCGACAACTCCTAATGTCGTAGTGTAGGGGCCATTCCTGCAAAACCCCTCCACTCTAGAATCGACATCATCAGTGTATTCGATAACATTATTGAGGATATCGCACAAACTTTTCCTCTTGAAGTTAGCAACCTGTTCATCGGTGAATAAGAGATAATCTTGGTTCTCGTAGTAGAATCTGTCGCCGTCACGAAGTTCCTCGAATTGAAGCTTGATGATGGTGCCGAAGGTTTTGCCAATGTCGCCACCCACAACGTGATCCTCCGCCAAACCTGTGACGAGCGAAGCGATTCGTCGTACAAAGGCAAGGATAAGGAAAGATTCATGGAAGACTCGCTTCGCTCGCCGAACCCCCCTCGCTGCTCCCATCGCCTCACCTCCGACAAATAAATCTACGTTATCGACGTCATCATCATATAAATCCCTCAGCTGTTGAGCCAACACCTTATCACTCGTAATCTCCTCGAAGTTTCCAACCCTTCCCAACCCTAAATCTTCCCTAACCTGATTATAATCTGCTAATCCATGGTCCCGCCCCCTTTGGATGTTGATACTGGCCAAGTCCAATGGGAATGCGTGTGTCCCAAAGAGCTGATCTCTCATCCCATCGACCATCTTCGTGTCGACCTTTCCTGCTTTCTGCATGAACATTCCCCTCAGCAGTCTTGTCATTCCGCTACGCAGAAAACTTCCTGGCTTGAAGTAGTTGTCTCTTAACAACAAATGGCCACCTTCGCACTCGGTGTAGTCACTGTTTGCGCAAAGCTGTATATCTGTTACTTGACTGTGTCCGAACCTGTGATGAGCGATTTGGGTCGACAAATCAAGGGTTAAAATACAAGTGCACCCTTTTCACTGCTCGCAAAGCTCACTGCTACGCTTGCTACCACGCTCGCCGTCTCATTTCATACCATCTCATTTCACGTCTCACCTCGCTGCAGCGGTCGCAAACTCGTTGCTAATACCAATGGGTGTAGTTGGATCGTACCCAGTGTACTTCTTAAGCTTGAGGTTAGGTCCCAACAAGGCAGGGAGATACTCCTCATAAACGTGTGCTTGCCACTGCGCTATGTTCCTCGCCCTTGCCATCTGGAATACCTCCTCATCCGCGGCGGCGAAGCCTATCTCGCTCATCACCTCGTCACACAAGCGATTGTGCTCAACATGGAAGACTGTGTGCAGTGCCAACAACGCAGGGTGAACATTCGCTCTGTTGTCACCACTCAAAAGTTGCGAGGTCATTATTTTCTCTAACGGATTAGCCAAACCGACGTCATTCACATTCTTGGGCAGGTAACCCGTTGTCTCATCGACGGTCAATTTGCCCTGCTGAAACGTCCTAAATGTGTTGAGTCGTGCTGACGCCGGGCTATAGACATGTGATAAATCTAAAAAGGCTGAAACCTGTAGTGATGAGCGTGCTGTTATGGTTAGCTGGTTGAATTGACCATAAACACACTTTTTTGCTGCTCTGATTCGCTCACTGCCACTGCCGCCACCGCCAACTCACCTTGTTAAACTGCTCCCTGTTTACATTGAATCCGTTGCCAGTCCCCGGCTGGACCCCGCTTCTCCTAAATCGTAGAAATTGCCCACCTAAAGAATCCTCGTCAAAGATTGGATCGCCAATTGGGACCTTGATGCCCATGACGTCATCCAAACTGCCGCTTGCGAAAGGGGTGCTGAAGTCCGTGTCATGGAAAATCATCTGACCCATGTGGACGTGCAGGTCATTCAAGCGGTCGCTCCGGAGGTCCTGGCCGTGACTGTCGAAGAGCTTATTACTGATGAGTCGGGCGGACGGGCGGGAACGCGCAACTCCCTCTCCTTCAGTCACAGGGGTGTCATACGCACCGAGGAGGGCGTCTGTCGACGTGTTGTACTCACTACTGCTGATCCTGTGCAGGCTCATGAAGGGGCACCCTAGAGTTGGTTGTTCGACGTTATTTCCGTAACCGTTCAAGGGTGGGTACTTGTCAGGTCGCTCATACACTGCACCGGAAGTCTTCGTGACGTTCAACGTGACCTGACCGCTATCGGTCAGCCCAAAATTGTCCACCGTATAGTCAAAGGTTACAAGACCCTCGAAATCACTGGGGGGGTAGTACCTGATACTAATCTCGTCGCGAGCTTTGACCGTCGTCCCTTTTTTAGTACCCATGATAGGCTGTGAGACAGACTTCAACTTCAACATGCTACATGATGGGATGACACTAGTTTCATCTGCATTTATGGTGAGTCTCTGGTTCGATGTTCCAAATTCAAACTGTCAAAAAGAAATGTGTGAGTGAAAAGACAGTAAATCCAATTGGTGTTTCTACGCTGCGCTCTCTCACCTCCCTGATTTTCAGAAGGCTATTCCTTGGCACATTTTTAATAAGCATCTTGTTGTCGTATTCAGGCCAAGTGATTTTCACCATGTGGACTTCCGAGAGCGAATCGTCTCCCAACCCGACATGTGTCGTCGGACTTCCAGTTCCCAAATAGAATGATATCGGGCCACTCTGAAACAATCTCCATTCGCTGTCGGGGTTTGTTTTGACGTGGATTATTGGAACCTGAGTGCTCCTGGAGGGAATGTCATGTTTTAAGATCTGAACTTTCAAAAAACCGTTCAAGTTGCCTTTCCTGTTTTCAAACAGTTCTGCTCGAGCCTCGTTGTTCATTACAAATATGTCTTCGTCCCCATCGTAATCGTAATCGAAGGCCACAAGGCCTCGACCCTTGCTCTTTGAGATGGAAAAACCGAGCGCGGTCCCCTTCTCTTCGAAGAAGCTTCCCTCATTCAAATTATTGACCCAAAGCTTAGATTCTGTGGCTAAGAGATCTTCGGTAGCACCAGCGAAGTCAAACCCATTGACCATGGCGAGATCTAAATCGCCGTCATTATCAATGTCCAGAAAACTTGCTCCCCAGCCCCACCCACCGTTCCAAACATTAAACTCCACTGTTTTACGGTCGTCTAGAAGATTGTCATAAGCACCAGTATCGGTTAGCCCCCCCCCCAAATATAAGCGGTTCCCGCTCTTCGTTTGGAAGTAGAACAACATCCCACCTGCGATATCGCCGTTACTGTCTCTGCTTCCGCAGTGGGGGCAAGAAATGGCAGAGAGGAAAAGGTCTAGTTTACCGTCATTGTTGCAGTCACCGATGGTGCTCCCCATACCATTAACGACGCCGCTCTGTAAGCCCTCAACAGAACCCCAAAAGCCCTCGTATTCATTGTTGTAGGAAAGGTAGTGGTCGAAGGGCTTGAACCGCTTGTCTTCCAATTCGAAGTTGGGCAAGGCGTAGCCAGTGGTGTTGTAGCCTCCATGCCCGTCGTTGAAGTAAACGATCGAGTTGCCGAAATCCAAAACAAAGACCAAGTCGGGGTAGCCGTCGTGGTTGATGTCCATCTGGTGGCTACTGAAGACATAAGTGCCGGGGGGATCGCCACCGTTTCTGAATATAACGACGACGAGAAAGTTGGTTGTTGGTTAGGAAGGGCAGACATCGAGCCTTCTTCTCTCGCTCGGAATTATACAACTCACCTCGCTTCCCTGTGCTCTGCGGTGAACTTCAATTTAAAATCTAAGTGACTTGTGATATCCTCGTAGTAACCAGCGCACCCGCCTTCAACATCACAACTCGTGTCTCCGCCCCTGTTCCTCAGTACTTTGAACCCCTCGCTCTCATATCGTTCCCCGGGGTTGCCTGGGTCGAACTCACGAGAAGCCTCGTGCATCCACTCGCTTGTAACGATGTCCAACCACCCATCGCCGTCAATGTCGGCGATGTTGATGCTGACGCCCGCCGTGTTGCTGTGGTATTGCGTATTGTCGGCCCCACGGGCGATGGACTCCTCTGTGAAGTGACCCGACCCATCATTGATGAAGAGGTACCCGTAGTGTCGCTTCCCATAAGTGGAAAAATATATATCGAGGTCACCATCGTTATCGACGTCGCCAACCGCGACACCGGTCGTGTCGCTGAACTCGTTCGCGTCGGTGCCTTGGACACCGGACGCTGCTGTAATATCCTCAAAGGTCCCATCGCCGAAATTTAGAAAGATCCTTGGACTGTTGTCGTTGGTCGAGGCGATGATATCTTCGTAACCGTCCCCGTTGACGTCGCCTATGGACACGCCGCCAAGCATGTAGGTCATTTCACACTCGGGCACGCAGTAACCGTTCTCGTTGCAGTCCTCCTGGCCGCAGTTCCCATCCTTGTACTTCCCTTGCGGCTGCTGGTGGACGTCAACACCGAGGAGCTTGGCGACTTCGACGAAGTGGAGGGCACCCTGAGTTGAAGTTTTCCCCTTGTTGGAGTAGAGAGACTTGTCAATACAGACGGGCGGGGGGGAGCTGGCGTCGTTGGCTCCGTCCTCGTCATTAAGTAACGGCTTGATGGTGATGGGGGTACCGTCGTTGACGACGAAGTAAGTGTCATCATTGGCAATGGGGACTTCATGGGCGGCAGCAATGACAGCCCTGAACGTGCAGTCGTCGTTGTCAGTATCATTGCCAAATGCCCAACTATCGAAACCGTAGTACTTGGGGGAGGTGGGCTTGTAGACAAGGGACGATGAAGAGGTGTTGGGAGAGGAGGAGAGGGAGAGAGGGCTGGAGAAGGAAGTGTCAGAGCTGTGGTAAAGATTGCCGTGAGAGGGCAAGGCGGTCAACGACCAATCAGCTGGACTCGAACTGCCGGCAATGCAGTTTGTGGGGGTAGTGAAGGCGACGGTCACACCCTTTTCCCCGAAAACCTTGGTGGCTCTGGTCAGCACAGGGAGGACAGAGAGGAGGAGGACAGCAAACGGCATCATGACGATGGTGCAAAACAGGGGCCGCGTTCCTATTATGGTCGAGGCAAGAGCTGCGAGGTAAACGGATCGTCTGATTAAAGGAAGTTGTCAAAGAACCTCAAGAACCTCAACCGATGTTCTGCAAAGAGGGGGATTTGGTGAGAAATTATGTGCCGGATCCCAACATTCCGCACAACGATCGACCAAAGCTCCACGGATATTCGCCCCCCCTTCTTCCTATACCCAACCCAAAATCACTACCGACTCGCAATCAAACTATACTTTAGCCATTTGGTGCGAGTCAGAGTGGAGGGTTGTAGACAGGAAAGTAGCCCATGCGAAGTACTTTGGAGCCCAAGGAGCGGACTGCACAGCATTGTTCGCCAAGTCACAATTGATGAAACCCACCGAGCAGCGGCAGCGCCGCCGCCGCTCAGGCGCGCGTAATAAACGAAAACACCTTCTGTATAAACCTCTTTTGTTGCTTAACGCCTCACGCTGCATCTCATTTCCCAGAGCAGTCACCATTTACTAAACTTAACCCTTTGTATCATGATCTCATCTACTATACTTAGCTGACGCGATCGCCACTGACGTGCCTCTAACGCTTGCCCTAAGGGTTAAGCCTCTTCTGCGAGTACGTAGTTGTCACCCAGTGCCGACGGCTATGCTCGAGAAGGACCACGCCTCGAGCCAGAAATTGGCATCCTCAGTTACACATAAAAAGAAGACATTGTGATTTTTGTGATGATACATGCACTGAATTAAAGATGGGGAATTGTACCCCAAACCCTCCCTCAACACACGAACTCACGGGACTGCGGAGCAAGCCTGCCCTCCGACTGCCGCAAAGTTGCTACCTTGCAGGTCGTACCGACTAAGCTGAGAGCTCAACGCACCCCTTCCCCACACACGAACTCACGGGACTGCGGAGCAAGCCTGCCCTCCGACTGACGCAAAGTTGCTACCTTGCAGGTCGTACCGACTAAGCTGAGAGCTCAACGCACCCCTTCCCCACACCGTACCAATCACAAACATAAGAACTAAACGCCTCCCCTCATTATGCGAGTCGCTCTACTGTCCGTAGGGTTCGTAGCAGGCAGTCATGGAGTGGAAGTGTCCGCCGGCGGAGGCGCAGGATCCGGTACTTGTGAAGAAGCTTAGAATCTTCTCCTTGATGTTCTGGAAGATGGCAGAGCCGGTGCCGCTGCCATAGGGGCGTGAGAGAGGGTTGCTGATCGAGCTCTCACTCTTGGTTTTAGTGCTCCATCCAATGCAAGGTCCATCGAAGATAGTTTTCCAGCAGGTCCTGCATCCCCTCCACCCGCAACTGCAAGGGTAGGGAATGGAAACGCCGGCGTTTTTGGTGCATTGCTCGTAGACCTTCTTGAGGGAGCATCCAGATCCTCCGCATCCGTGGGAGTGGGTCATAGGCTGCTGGGGGACAGGATCGCTCTCGTGGTAGGTACGGGCTCCGTTCTGCCTCCTTGCCTTGTTGACGAAGGGCTTGGGGGCGGCGTAGGTGTTCACGACTCCACCGAGCTGGTGAGCAGCAACGGAAGCGATGGCTCCTCCGAGAGAATGTCCGATCCAAGTCTTGGTGGGGCAGTTCTTGAAGCTTTGAGGAACACTGCCCCAGGCCTGATTGTACCAGCTTTGGTACTGGTTGAAGAATCCACGGTGGATTCTGGTGTTCCCTGCTCCAGTCACCCATGTAACTGATCCCAAAATGTTGTCAACCCAGTCAGCATTATCGTCACTTCCACGGAAAGAAAGGTTGCAGCCCTCGACTATGTAGCAGACCTCTCCCTGCTGCCATCCGATGTGGTCGTTGGTAGAGTAGCAACCAGAATCATCATCGTAGACAGCCTGGGCCAATCTACTAGCGGTTGTAACACCGAGCCGGCGCTCACGGAGCTTGCGGTCCTCGCCCTCATCGTCTGGGTCGGGAGTGTAGACGAAGTCAAGATCAAGTTGATGGCAGTCATCCTCGGAAATGGGGGCAGGGAGCCAGTCAGCGGGAGCGCTTCCCTCGTTCATGGTGTAGGTAACAGCGAGTTCCGTTACAGTATCGTAATCACCATCGGAGACAGTGATGGTAGATCCCTCACCGACAGTAATGGAATCCATGGAAACCTTCATGGCATCGAACCTCTCGAAGTCACGCTCGAGGTTGAACCTGCAAAGAACGCCGTCGCCGTTGGCGTCCCACTCAAACGACTGGATATTCCTGCTACCGTCAGCATCGAAAAACTCGGACATGTAGGATTTCTCTCCACTAGCAGCCGAGAAGACAACAGACTTCGTGGTTCCTTCCATGGCATACTTGGCACTGAGGGAGGATCCGTCTTCCTGGGGAATGGTCATCTCTCCGTAGGCGTTGACCATACCTCCATCGGCAGCATCCTGAAGCAGGAAAAAGACGACGGCGAAAATAGCCAGGACCATAGAGGAGGCAGCGACAATGATAGTTGCGTTCATGTTGATAAGATATTTCTATGGGAGTTAAGCGTAGGAGCGTGTGTGAGCGAGTCACATCGACAGGTGGGAATGGCCATAAGGGTTGCGGCATCGGAATGGAAAACGTGTGAAACATGTGGGGGGGGG